>JXSR01S008208.1:12882-24753 GCA_000969725.1 Ophiothrix spiculata
GAAATATCAGAATGGATTTTACTGAATTATTATCATTTTTTGTGTGTACTTAGACAACAACTGCAAATACAGCCCGACATAGCAATAAGTAAATCATGATTTACTCTATATACAAAATGCGTTTCGTATTCTACAATTGCACTATCTTTAAACAACAATACCGTACACCATATTTACCCCACAAATCAAATTCGGTTTATGTATAGAATTACATAATTTAATAATGCATTCTTGAATGAAAACACAACGATTCCTTTGAATAAAACGTCATTCACCTCTTTGAAATCGCTACCATTTATAAATGCTGCAATAATGTTTTTACGTGCCTAATTTGATCTCTTTTCCTTGAGGGAAACCTCAGTAAACATAGAATTACGGTGATATGTAGTGTAAACATAGAAATACGGTGATATGTAGTGCGCCTTTGACTGTAACTGAATATTTAGATAGACGTTTATCCTAGTCGTTTTGCAATGTAGCAAGTTAGTATAGCAACAATATCACAATATTATGATAGTAAACAGATTAATAAAAGCAGCAGACTGATGAAACTACTTTGAAAGAGTGAACATTTTTTTCATAAACTAATAACATACATTATAAAAAGATTAGGCGTTTTAAATGTACCGTCTAATGCATGGAGCAGACATCTTTATAAGAAATACTATTGTTGAAAAGATTTTGATTCCCAATCAAATTAGAGGTCCATGTATGACGTTGTTAACTCAAATTTTATATGGTATTCTTGCAAAACACATACGGCGCTAGTAAGACATCGATAATACAGTAGGAAAAAATATAATACTTATGTTTAATGGTTGTATATCATGTATGTTTATGTGATGTTTATAGGCAATAAAGGGGGGGGGGGGGAATTGTAAGTTTTCATGAGCACGGACGTTTTTTATATAAATTTTCAAATTTACTGTTTTATTTAGAAAATTTTAAAAATAAGGGACCGTTCACAAACACTTGTTAGGGGGTTGGGGGGAGGGGCTGATTCGAAATGGGGCCCTTAAATGTTTCACCCTTGTAAGATGGCCTTAAAAAAATACCGTAGATTTTACGGTAAAAATTGAGTTTACATGCTTTTCTATGGGGTTGACCACTATTTTGTGTCGCAAAAAAAGGGCCCCCTTAATTTTTTTGAGGTCGAAAATGCGGGCCCCGAAAAATTTCAGCGATTTTTTGTTTTGGCATCAGGCAAGTGTTTGTGAACCCCTAAAATAAAACAGCATATTTAACAGTAAAATTTAAGACAATCTTAAATCAAAATTACTGGAAATTTTTGCTGTGGTAAGGTTTCCTTTTAACACATACACAACAGGGGATATTTTTAAATAACATTCTTTATTCAGTGATTTTTAATCAAAGCAATTTGCTTCATTTTAATTATTTTACACCTCTTATAATAGTAAAATAACTCTTTAAATCTTAACTCTGTCCAAGCAACAGAAACACACGTAAAACAAACCCTGTCATTCACATAACTTTTCCCATGATCATGATTAACTGACAGTAATAGACCCACGATATCTATGAAAAACTATATATGTACATATCTTTCCTTAAGGATTATTGTCAAGACTAATTATGTCATAGTCAGTTAAATTTTGCCTCTGATGGACAGAGTCTTGTGTTTTTATACGTGACCGACAGAAAATCCAGTAAGCACTAAGTCTTTAAGCGTGATTCGCGTTTCAAGTTATTTGCAAGGTACTTCTATAGAAAACTGTCATGATTACCGGAATTTGCTATTGTTTGTTTCTTTATGTCTTTATGCATTCTTGTAATTGACATATCTTCAATATGGAAATCGCTATAAATTAAGACCAACTTTAAAAAGAACGAAACCATGAAGGTGAAAACTTGCTAAAAACAAATCTAAATCATTGTTATTGTTATGTCACAGGTGAAGCTATTTTGCAGCAAAATATATACTTGTTTTTCATTGGTTTTCTGGTATAGACTTATCGTCAAATAATCATATTAATCATATGAAAAGGATTCAATTCCAATTCCTCAATGACCATTATGTCAGACGCATCGGGTACTGATCTATTACGAAATAGTTTAAAAGTGTATCTCGTACATACCGATATGTTTTAACATAAATGCAGCAAAGTTCATTTTGCGCTACAAGTGAAAATACGTGTCAAGGTTGTTTTTGACAGATTCACAACTCCTGTGCCCCCTAAAAAACACCAGCAAAGTTTCATTTCAAGAAAATGATCGGAAAATGAAATACATCTGTATATTTTGAGGACGATCCAGTCAGTACTTAGATCCTATGCAAATAAGCTTTAAATGAGCAATTGATTTTTTAGTTTTGGCGATCGATATTAGAAGAACTTGGTCGTGATATTTTTTATCTTGACGTAACCTGTCGGATAGTTCGGACTTCGAACCCATGTAATCACAGGGGGGTTAATGCAAATAAAAAAATGGAGATATGGATGGAAATATTTAGAGTTTTACCAATAAAACATGTTTTTGTTTGACTGCAAGGAATAAAAAAAAAATCTTCATTTTATTACATTTTAAACAAATCACGAGGTCACATCTACTTACCTGCCGATTGTTTAACAGAACTAAATTTCTATTGACTGGCAAAATATGTTATATAACCTATCAAACCTCATATCCATGTAATTTGAAAAATATATCTTTCCTGTAAGACTTGTAAAATTGGTAAATAAAACAAAGAAAAATGCCGTTCAATTAGACATACGAAAGGGACAAGATATCGGTCATTAAAATTACGCGTTGAATACCCTGATAAACAGCCAGCAGCATCGTACGACAAGAAGAACCTTTCAGATCATTCGTGTTAATGGATCTGTGTGACGTAATTTACCAGCGCTGTCATGTTTGAGTTATACACTCGTGACCTTTGCGCCTGCATGTGCAAATCAATTTTGCATCGATTTTCTTCAGATCCATCCTGAATAGCTCATTTATTTAGTAAAATAGCATATTGTTACCTAAACATAAATATAATTGACAGAATCTGTTGCTAATTTGATATTTTGTGTGATTATTTCCAAATAAATCAGTATTGCGCAATCACAATTGTTTGAGTATTGGATTTTGCAATTAATTTATACATTGACTGAGTAGAATGGACTATTGGGATATTCTTTTTCGGTCCAGGGAAACCGGGTTCGATTCTCGATCTGATCCCATTTTTTTTCTTTTTCTTTTTATTTAGATGTTAAAAAAAATTTAGTGACATATCGCTTTTCAAGACAGTTCTTTTTTCTCTTGTGGGTTTATTTTTATTATTCATATTTGCACTAGGGCATGATGAGCTAATAGATTGCCACCGGAACTGCTATACCCAGCGGCACTGTAATATCTCAATTGACCTAATTGGACCAAGGGTCATATTCTCCTACCTGACGCGTGTTTTACGCAAAATTCACGCAAGGTTTTCAGGGCACGTCTACAAAAGTGTGTAAGTTTTCTTTTGACCGAGTGGCTTAAATATATAAAGTCGAGAATTGTAGATTTCAGGAAAAAAGCAGAGACGAAATTTGACATCGCTCAATGAAAAATATCGCTTTAGAAATTACATAAATATGCGTTTGTATTTCAACTACTTTCAATCATTTTGGATTTCAATATGTTTTTACAACATTCATACATCTATATGCCTAATTATTTTGAATTACGAGTGAGTTTATTTGAGTGAGTTTATGTGCCTTTTTAAACCAGTGTCTCAAACTCTTTAATATTCATGAGCATCGTCAAACTGGCGGTCTGTGCCGATTTTCTATACATGAAAAATAAATTAAGCCTCTTTTCTCGTACCTGAATGTTGACTGGATCAGCAGAAAATATAGGGCTTAATGAGTTCTGAACGCGTTTATCTCAGTTATATATTTTACTCCCTGACAACCTTTGACAGCCCATTATAACTTAACTTCTAGAAATCGAGTCAAGTTCTTTAAGGTGTCATCCTTATAGGATAGTCTTTGCAAATATCTAAAAAAATGAAAATGACAAGAGGCTGCATTTACGGTTGGTTTGGGATGGACGGTCACATATCATATTTATTTGATTTCTAACAAATATTTTGTTCAATTTCAATTTGATTTTCCTGAATTTGACATTTATATAAAAAGCATTGTAATTTCTGTTTTGCTTAAAAGTTTTTTATAGGGTATGGTTTTGTGGTGTGTGTATGTGTGTGGGGGGCACTTCCATAAATCGGCACACATCATGTTCATTTGTGATGTGCTCATGATGTGCTCAAAATAGTTTAGAAATTCTGAGCCGATTAGCTGATGGTAATATATCATATATAGCAATCATATAGTCAAGCATGCCAAACTGTCAAATTAATGCACTTTAGTTTTAGTGTTACCAGTGCATTAATAACTACATTATGATATATTTATATAAGTTAAATATCAATACGGGCGTAGCCCTGTCGACTCTGCACAAGTTGTTTTGCACAATCATTCATAAAAACAACCTTGATCTCGCCTAATACCATTTGAGGTACCTGCAGTTATCCTAAAGTGTTTAATTATTTCTATCAGATTATGCTGACACCTAATATAGATGATCCCCAGTTTAATTACGTCCGATTGTTAGTCTTGCATTTATAGAACTGATAAAACTTTGAATTCAATTAATTCTGGTTTATGCGTAGCCTTAAAAGATTCAACACTTAGTTCATATTAAACATTTACGAATGAGTATCGGTTAAATAAATTAGGTTAGCTACATTATTGTATAATATCTGTATTCAGTACAGAATTAGCAAATTTGCCAGACAATTTTCCATGAATCTTACAATTATATCCACTTTATATCTGTAAGGTCACTAGGGTGCCTAAATGTTTTCACTCTTTCGTCTACATCCCCCACTTTCTTCCTGACCATGCGCACAGAGCGCCATACTGTCGGCTATCTTGTCTCCTTGTTTCTAACGCTCATCACGATCACAGCACAGATGCTCGAGGTTCATGTAGTCATTAGAGTGCAACGCAATACTATGCCCAGGATTGATATAAATGTACAGTTTGAAAAGTCGCTTTGCTCATTTCTCTTACAGCGTTTTCAAAGTGACAAGCAATTAGATATAAAGCTGTGGACATTTGTTTATAGTAGATAACTTTGAATGCTGATGACATCGTATTTGATTATACAAGCCTCAAGAAAATTTTATAACGCTATAGAATTTATTTTAGTGTTTGAAAAGAACGCTTATGGATGTACTTCTAGACTCGTTATAAATCATTGTTGGTTATGAATAAACGATGAAATTGCTCAATGTGAACTTTGGATATTAATTTAGTCTAATCTGTTACTTTACAGAAATGGCTCCTGGTTGGATCAGCGAAGATGTTACTCCATCAGACACTCATATGGTATATGCGGAAGATTATCAACATGTTTATAGTGTTAACATATCATCGGACCTGTCGCAGTATGAATACTCATCTGTAGAGACGATTTTAGTAACAATTGTGGCACCTCTTATATTCGCTGTTGGAATACTAGGCAATCTTGCTGTAATTATTGTCTTTCATCAAGTTTCTGAAATCAGGACAACAACCAACTATTTCTTGATATCTCTCGCTTTAGCGGACATGATATTTTTACTCAGTGCTGTCCCAGCATACTGGGCTCAATATTTAACATCACCAATACCATTCGATTTTGCCTACCTCGGGAGGATTTACTGCAAGACACACGCAACATTTGCTGATGTTGGTATCATCGTGTCATGCCTTACTATCGCATTAGTGACTTTAGAACGCTACCTTGCAATTTGTTGGCCTTTAATTTACCGTGGATTCAGCAGCAAGAAGCGGATAGTATTATCATGTTTCATGGTGTGGGTTTTTTCTTTACTTTATAAGATTCCAGACTTGGTTTTTATAGATGTTTACAAACAGCCCGTCGTATTACAATGGCCAAATGAAGCTAAATATGACGGATATCCGAACCAGTATTCGACATGTGAGTATTGCCAACCACGTAACCAAGCTCCATGTCAAACTTTCAGATACTCATTAGCAATAGACCAAATCCTTCTTCTAATCGAAATACCGATTATTACAATTCTATATGTTTGCGTTGTTTTTGAACTAAGGAGACTATCCTACAACCGAAATCGAAATGACGCACAGTTTCAGGATAAAATCACCGTCATTCGGATGTTAATTGTTACAATCATCGTCTATATTATTTGTATCTCACCATTTCGTGTAATTAACTTATCTGATATATTTGGCCACCCGTTGCCAGTTAACGCCTATGTGTACATGCATATATCAAGAATGATGATGTACACAAACTCTGCTGTGAATCCTATTTTGTATAACATCATAAGCAACAGTTTCAGAAAAGCATTTCGGCAGACATTTTGTCGTCTGCCAAGGCTCAAGAAGAAACACCACGTGTATGAAAATGTTCTTATGACGGACATACGCGATATTCAGAGCAGCAGATCAAGTGGGAGTATCAATTACAACTTGTTGGCCACCTTGAGTCATAATCATGATAAAAGAAACAAATGTCACAACTCGTACCGTATATGATGGAGTTATTATAGCCTAATTATGTTTCAAGAATTGTATTACATAACATTTTACGCAGAATACAAACGGTAATATGTAATAAATGCTGACATAAGATGAGTGGAAAGTTGATTTCATTTCGATTTTTGACTTCTACACTTTCCAACTATTCAAGTTATTAAATACATGGATAATATGTCATGCGTTCTTTTTTTTTCCATTGGAATATAAAACACAAGACAGTTCAAAAAATAAAATAGCAAGAATGACCTTGATATTGTAGGATATGGTCAATTAACATCGGGAAATAATGGTTCCAAGTGTCTAAAAGATACTCTAACTTAGAAGTATAGCTTTAACAGTCAATACGGTATGCCATTTACATACAAACCAAAATTTCCATGAAAGTATCTTTATTTCAGAGGCTGTTTCAACTATCTTCTTTTACTATGAATTGTAAAATCTGTATAGTTTGCACTCTTTAGAAGTTAGCAAAGCAAGAAAAAATAAAGTTTAATCGTTTTGTTCTTTTGAAACTTAAAGTTTCAATTGTCTTGTGTTCCGTTCACATGACGTTGATAGTGCTGATGAATTAAATTCCTGTCAATTCAATTCGAACTTTTTTCCATATTATTTCCAAAAGCACACCAAACAATCAGCAACAATTTAAAGTTATGTAAAATACTGCACAACGCAATACTGGGGATTATAGAAACATCATAATTGTCTTGTGTTCCGTTCACATGATGTTGATAGTGCTGATGAATTTAATTCCTTTCAATTCAATTCAAACTTTTTTCCATATTATTTACAAAAGCACACCTAACAATCAACAACAATTAAAAGTTATGCAAAATACTGCACAACGCAATACTGGAGATTATAGAAACATCAGAAAATCTAAGTAACGAAGTGGCAGTCAGATCACAGCAATATACGATCAAATTATTTAGTTTGTCGTCCAGTTCATCGGTCAAGTGTGACTGCTATCATCACCTTTTGATCATACTTTGATCACTATCGCCATCGCCATCGTTATCGTTATAGTTAACTGTTTGACCGCTGCTCGTTACAAACGTGAAGAGACCAAGTGCATACTTCAATGCAACTTGAATGGTTGTTTGAAACATGTGAGCTAGTACACTATGGGATATTAATTTTCTTATTAAAGATGAACACTTTGTTGCAAGAAATATGAACAGTATTTCATACGTTGCTTTTGTATTCACGTAGGATCTAGAGGGTTTTGTGATTAAATCTTAACTGTAAAAACTACAGCAGGTTTTTCCTTAAAACCTTAAAAGGTCAAGCTCTAATGTCAGAAGATAAACCACATCAACATTTAATGTCAATTAGGAAAAAAAAACCACTAATTAGTTATGTTGCTTCTGTCAGTTTACATTTCTATTTCATTTGACTTTTAAGTAAAATGTAATTCAAAGTGAGCAAAATAATTTGCCTTTCAAATAAAATGACATTGATATTAAGCAAAATGATATATAAAGTAAAATGCAAGCACATTTAGAAGAGGATCATTTATGATGTTATTTCTGTTATCTGTCAAATGTGTGCGCAAGTAAGATAATTTCATTAATCGTGTTTGGAAAAAAAATCACCTGCTTTGTACGGAAGACAACAAGGGATCGGTCGATGAAACTTGGTCAAAAGAGTTATGGTGGTCATCTTGTTGCCATGGTTATGTTTAACAGAACACTACATCAATTCCTTGTTTCAATATGATTTTGTTGAGACTGAAGAAGCAGGTCTACGAATTTCTTCTACTTTTATCATATTGAGATTAAGATAAGATAAGATTTAGATAATTTAAATGAAAGCGACCCTTTTATAAACCTATATAACTCTCATTGGCAGCTTTGTTAACTGATCAATATTTAAAAACATTAAAAAAACCACGAGGATATCCAAATATTTGCGAATCTGGTTTTGCCAATGTCCTTTTCTTTCAAATAACATCTGATGTATAGGGTGTGTTATGGAAAGCAATTAGAGTTTTTGTCAAGTGGCACACTGAGACAAAAATCTTATTGCGCTTTGCTAAAGACTGTTTTGAATGAAATGGACTTTGATGCCTATTAAATATCAACCATTGTAAGAAATAGAAACACGTACGTACTAACGCTTATTGTTTGATTCACCAATTTTATTTAGGGCTTTATTGCTTGGTAAATACAGCTTGTCCAAATAAAAATATCAAAAATACCTGAATATAGTTTTTATCATTATAATCGTTTCAATGTAGTTAACACTCAAAAACAGAGTTTTAATCTCATCTTATTCAAGCTTTTCGGTCCAGGGATAAACGGAATTTAAGAAACACCTCAAAATCTACTTTAATCCACTCTGTGGGATTTGGTACATCATTAAGCTTCGTCGTGTTGTAGATATATTCATTCAATAATGATCACATTGTCCAATATACTATTTTAGTAAATGATATAAGCAATCATATGCCAACTATCCTATCAACTAATCTGGATGTTTCCCGAATAAAAAAATGAAAGTAAAAAATGTGTTTAAAAGAGGTTTATTAGAAGAGTTGACACTAACACAAACAAATTTAAAATGGAATTATCAAAGTTTGATTGGTACCAACCTTTTGACAATAATGATGTAAATAATGATTATACGAAATTTGCAGAAATATTTTTGCAGAAACGAAAATTGAAAACCTATATAAAGATTGTATCCCTCTAAAACATAAAGTTAATAACAGAAAAGACCCTTTGTCACCATGGATAACTAAATGACTGCTTAAAAATATCAATATGAAAAACAATTTATATGAACAGTATCTCAAGAATCCATCTATCCCGAATATGCACGAATTCATGACCTATAAAAACAAGTTAAACATGTTGATAAGAACATCAAAACGTTCATATTACTTCAATTAGTTTGAGAAATTAAAGTCTTATATGAAATAGACATAGCAAAAAACACCACAAAATGTATTTAAGGATGAGTGTGGTAAGTAAATTACAAAAACTTTATAATATCCGCAGAACATTTTATCAGTATGAACGTGCTAATGTTAATAAACTTAATAATCTTTCTTAAAAATACTGACTGGAACCAGGTTTTCCATGATAATTGGACACTTGACAAGATAGTGGACTCCTTTAATGAGACGTTATTTTCATATATAAATCAGTGTATTCCTAAAGTTACCAAAAAACGTAAATTTAAGCCTTGGATATCAAAAGAACTTAAGCACATGAGCACCAAGAAACAAAAGTCTGATCACAGAGCAAAACGTACCAACACTGATTCTGATTGGGCTGCATATCGTGCTCTTAACAACCAGTTTGTGTATGCTAAAAAGCGTGCTTACAGATCTCATTTGGAAGAAAAATTTGCTCAAAATGACAATCTAAAAAGTGTTTGGTCGTTTGTTCGTTCACATTCCAAATCATACATCATAAATGAAATCCACACATCAAATCCTGCCGTCATTGCCTCTGGTTTTAACAATTTATTTTCAAGCTATTTTACCAAACCTGATCATACTCGGGAAATAACATCCCCTGAGCTTCATGTTACACCCATTGATCATTTAGTTATCAGTGAAGATATGATCCTGGACAAAATTAAGAAGCTTTCTCCAGATAAAGCAGTTGGTCCAGATGAAATTTCATGCCGCATGCTTAAATTATGTTCTAGATATATTAGCTCTGTACTTGCACATATTTGTAATATTTCTTTATCTTTGGTTCATTACCTTTATGTTGGAAGACGGCAAATGGTGTCCCTATTTACAAAAATGGGAAATCGTTGTGACCTTACAAACTATAGGCCCATTGCTCTCACATCTGTTGTTATTAAATTGTTGGTTGGAAAGTATTGTTTCGGACCACATTAGGGATCATCTCACAGTGAATGGACTTCTTTATTCAGATCAGCATGGGTGTTCCCCTGGTAAATCATGTGCTACTGCTCTTAGTGAAGCAGTCTGTGAGTGGAACAAAATTCTTGATCGCCGTGTTTCTCTATCGTCGCGTATTGATCTCGTCTCTGATGACTATAGCAGGGCTTTTGATTCCAACTCCCATGCTGTTCTATTAGAGAAGCTTCATCGGACGTACATACTATTAAACTGGATTTCATCTTTCATTATTAATCGTAGACAGAGGGTTGTTTTTGGTAGTAAAACCTCTGATTTTGTTCCGGTTCTTTCAGGTGTGCCCCAGGGTTCAGTCCTGGGGCCCCTGCCTTTTAACGTTTATGTCAATGATCTGAATTTACATCTTGATTCTAAAATTTTTCAGTATGCCGATGACACTTTTCTTTTCCGTCACATTTTTGAAGATTCTGATATTTCTATCCTTCAGAATGATTTGGACAAGTTGTTTTGGTGGTCCGAAAACAATGCTCTCCAACTTAATCCTAAGAAATGTCAAGTTATGTGTATAAGTCGCCGTAAACGTAAACCCATTCTTGAGTATTTTGTTTCTGGCACCAAACTTTCATCAGCTTCTAGTTTACGTTTACTTGGTGTACAAGTGTCACATGATTTCCAATGTTACTAAAAAGTGCAATAAGCTCTTGGGTTTTCTCAGGACTGTCGCTGGTAATCAAAACAAAGATATCTTGCTCACCCTTTACCGCTCACTTATTTTGCCCATTATTGACTTTTGTTCTCCAGTTTGGTTTGTGTATAGACAAAATCATGTAAATAATTTGGAGCTCATTCAAAGAAGGGCTTCCCGTTTTATTTTAGGTCAGAGAAGGGGGGATCAGTCATATGCTGGGCGTATCAAAGAACTTAATCTCATGAATTTAGTTAACATGCGTAAATATTTATCCATTTGTTTTGCTTCTAGCTGTCTCCTCAATTCAAATCCTTTCAGTTGCACAAATTGGTCCGTCAACAGCCGTCATCAAAATCATTTGCTTTTCAATGACTACATCGCTCCCAAAAGCGACAGCTACAAATATACCCTTGCTGCAAACCACCCTCGTATGTGGGCACAACTCCCTGAGTCTTTGAGAGACTGTTTTATTGTTCATTCCAACATGTCTACATTCAAAAAACAACTTAAAAAAATCACTGAAATATCTTTTGAAGAGCTTGAGCTGGACTCCTAAATTTTATTTTTCCCTTCAATGTTTTTATATGTTTATACTCTGCAATATACATGTTTGTCTCAGTGAGTTGGAGGAGCCACACTTTTTTTTGGTGAAAGCGATTTTTTGCTCCCGGCTCCTCCAGGCTAGCTCACTAAGGCAAGATTTTTCCTCATGTTTTAAATGTAATGTTATTTTATCTACTGTAAATGTTTTTATATAGATCTGTTTGATGTTATAGCCGAATGTG
>JXSR01S008209.1:48963-61766 GCA_000969725.1 Ophiothrix spiculata
CTTTTCTATATAATTTTTATGTTCTCTAAATTCAGGACAACTTACTTATGTCCAAGCTCGTATTTGTGAGGTTTCGCAGAGCAAATATGATGTCATTGGTTGGAAATGGTTTCTTGCCGATGAAACAATATGTTCCTGTACCAGCTTTAAACTTGGAGGAATGAATACCGGCCCCCAGGATCCAGCATTTATTGCTGTTGGTGAAATTTTAGATGTTCTTGGAATTCGATGTAAAGGTAAGGTATCCCCTTTATTCAGACCTAACTGACTCTTGTGCTACCCCTCTTTACTGACGATTCCTTGTCGCATAAAACACAAAGTAATATGACCTAAGGCTTCGTTGGGGTTCAAGGTGTACCGTCAAAGTCGGAAGATAAGGGGGTAGTTGCCACCTCGAAAAATTGTAAGTTGCCATTTTTTTTAAATATCTGCATAGTATTGACCTAGAACTTACAGAACATCTTGGAAATATATTTCATTTCTTTACAAGCAAAACAACCGGGTAAATTCTGGGCCCATACCGTATTCATGAAACACGGCTAACTCTAGTTGGCTGCTAACCGATTGTATACCTGTCAAAATTCAAGGTAGTAAAAAGAGTTAGCAGCCAACTAGAGTAAGTGGTGTTTCATGAATAGGGGAACTGATATTTAGAACTTTTTGCAGGAAAATTTTGATTGTGGTCATTTGAGCACAAAATCGTGATGACGTACTTATGATGTCATAATTACGCAACGCCTTTAAACGTGTCGATTTCAAGTTCATAAGCGAGAGGGGGTAACAAACGTCACAAAAATACTTAATGACAAAGGTTAAGACATTTTGGTCAGACATACCAAACTGGTTTTCAATTAATTTATTTCCAGACGATGGTGGACGCGCAATAAATTGCCTATTGATATGATTACCTAACTGTTTACTCAGATTTTATGTGGTATCATCCGCGGTACCTCCCGCATTATGCGTAAATAGAATATCGTTTTAGTTTTCTGGAGTTGAAGTCCCAACCCCAACGGTTTTAAAATCTGCATATGCATACACTAAGCAGGGCATAACATGAAATTTTTGAGCGTTAGTTAAAATTCAAGTTTTTTGAATAGGAGCTTCAAGATCGGTTGACGTCACGTCCTACCCCTGTTTATTTCCCAATTTTAATTTCTTGTTATTTTACACCGCAGACACAGAAAAACCCATAATCATGTGCCCATTGAATGTATCTACGACAGCAGTCGACAAGAACTCAACTGCACACGTCATCTGGGAACAACCAAATGCTACTGATAACTCTGGTAATGTGACAAAGTTGGCCTGCTCTCCTCAAATAGGATCCTACTTTCCAATTGGCCAGACTAAAGTCACGTGTGAAGCACATGACAATGCTGGAAATGCTGCACTATGCCATTTTTTCGTTGATGTAATAGGTGAGAGGCTAAATATTTAATACTATTACTTTGCTTTCACTTACTGTTTTTGAATTGAATCTCTCAAATAGCATGAATAGCTGATCTTTAAACACACATTTGGTTTTCGTTTTTTAAAGAAAAGTGATTACAAAACTTACAAATCTGCTTAATTTAATTCACAAACAGATACACAAAAACCTATAATAATTTGTCCAAGGAATATATCAACGACTTCAGATGACATGAACTCAACTGCACTCGTCATTTGGGACCAACCAACTGCTACCGATAATTCTGGACTGGTGACAGGGTTGACATGCTCCCATCAAAGTAAATCGTATTTTCCTATTGGGAAGACTACAGTCAAGTGTGAAGCAACAGACAATGCTGGAAATATTGCTGTGTGCAATTTTTTCGCTGATGTTGCAGGTGGGACGCTTTACAAATTTGCTGTTTAAAATCATTCATTTCTATGTGAAATAAAAAAGAGTACTGATGAATTAGTACATAATTTGATACAAGATAATATCAACACTATAATGCACGGTGTTCAAATGTCTTACACCCTGTACGACATTGCTTTTTACTGCTGTTTGCTATTATATTGCCACTTTAACCCTCGTCTACCCGGGGAGGGGGGTTGCATAAAAACGCAAAAGCAACCCCAAGCATTCGGGTAATCTCTTTTACATCGTTTGTGGTCGTTTGGGTTGGGTTAGGGTAAGCCGTCAAAGTTGGGGTGTAGGGGGGGAGTTGGTGAAGCTTGGAAAATTTTAAGACGCCATTTTGAAAAATATATGCATGCTATGAAGCTGAAACTTACGGGGCATGTTAGAATTATCATTCCTCTTCTTAATTAGCAAACAACCCGATGAAATTCCGTTATTTAGAAGTTTTATAGCAACATTTCGGTTGCCATGTTTGCCAAAAGACCTTTAGACGTCATAATTACGTAACGCCTTGGCCGATTTTTATGATCTTGGTATCGTTAGATAGGGGAGGACCATCTATTGATAGCAAAACCAAGTTCATAGGGGGTTCCGTTCTAAAAAATTAAGGGAACCCCCCTTGGGTAGACGTGTTACAAAAAAATAAACCTGGGTAAACCTGGGTAATGCTAACGCATTTATACATCGCATAATAATGTCGTAATACAATTTGATATCACAGATGACGAAACACCGATAATAACGTGCCCAAAGAATGTAACAGCGACAGCATACGATCAAAACTCAACTGCCCTTATTCTTTGGGAACAACCAACTGCTACGGATAATTCTGGCAATGTTACTGGGTTAACCTGCTCTCACCAAATGGGGTCCTACTTTCCTATTGGGCAGACCAAAGTCACGTGTAAAGTGTATGACAATGCGGGAAATGCTGCTGTATGCCACTTTACCGTTGATGTTATAGGTAGGAGAGTTATCGATTACTCTAGACCTACATAGGAGGAGTTAAATTAAAAGTTAAATGTTTTCTTCCTGTGTAGTTTATTTCCTTTTGAAATGAGGTATGTAACCATGGTAACAGTTCAGATACGTATCCGAATTTAGATACTCAAATTCTGATACCCGTATCCGAATTTGGATTAAAAAAGCTGAAACGGGACATCAGCTGAAATTAATATTCAGCTTCGCAGCGCACCATACTGGTATGTATGAAAGTCAATAACATTATCATCATTTGTCATCTAAATTCTAAGAAAGTTTTGGCCAAATTATTTTGCCTTCTGTGATAAGGAGCTATCAGGATATGTTTCGAAGCTGTCCCGCTGGAATTGCACAGATGGAAATGACATTTCCACAGATAAATTTATCATAAATGTAAGATGTTCTACATGTACTTGCCAGCTTACGCTATCGCTTTGTTTCCTGTGCCACGACAGGCGTATCAGAATTCGGATACCCCTCCATATCCTTATTCTGATACGGGTATCACAATTTGAATACAAAATGTTCGTGTGTATCCGAATTCGGATACGTATCCGAATTGAGAGTTCCGCCGAGCTGATATCCTAGAAGCAATGTAACTTGAAGCTAACCACGGATAACAGAGTCAGAAACGCGCCTCTCTTGGAGTCATGAATAGTGCTATCCACAATTCCATACTAAGCTGGCAGCCATTGATTTTTATCCTAACCTCCAATATCAAAGTCCTAAGTAGAATCATACCATCATTTCTTTATGTCACGGATTGGCTATGGTTTCTTGTGCGTAGGTCATTACCCCACAAACACATCCCCACACAAGATGTGGATCGGTATTTTTACTGTTCCCTTTGTTTTAGATTAACTTTCTGTATATAGACCTTTCCTAATTTGAATATTTTCACCGCAAGGGGATATCGACAGACGATTCGACACTAAGAACGAGGCCGTAATTAATGCATCAGATAACGCAATTCTTGCCCGGGCCAGAAATTTGTGGTACGCATGCTCATCAGAAAAATCGTTGAAAAAGTGTCAAATTTTGGCCCTTTTGCGTAGACGACGTTTTTAGAAAAAAGTGGTGCTGATTCCTTAATGATATCTTCGACGTTTAGCCAAATAAGGTCAAAAAATGACCAAAAATGGAAAAAAGTGAATTTTTGACCTTATTTGGCATGGAAATCAAAAAATTGGCCAAAACCCTAAAAAGTAAAAAAGACGCAACATGCGAGTGGGTGTTTAAAATTAAAATTCCCATTTCTAGGTCATTTTTAAAAAAAATGTTATTTCTAGCTTGGTTGGAGGCCCAAATGGCCAAAAAGTGTGTTTTTCGTGATTTTCTCAAAAAATGTGATTTTTGGTCAAAAATCAACATCACCATCATGTTCCTTGTGAAAATTCCTTTCTGGAAATTTATACTTTTATTAACTTTAAGCACTTTGTTCAAAAGTTATGGTACAAAATAAATTTGCAAAAATGTAACATTGAGTGAGGTGCTTACACCCCTAAGAGATCAAAATCCATTTAGGGGTCAATTTTAATGTATTTAGAATGATTTTCAATATTTTACGCCATTAAGATTTGGAATTAGCTGTGCATGATTACGATATTTTGGGTCCGATTTTTTGGTGCCCTGACGAGCAGGCGTACCACCTTTTTCTTCGAGCGGCCGCCGAGAATTCTTGGCCTTGTCCTGAGTTCAAATATCCCTCATCGGCGGGAATACAATAAGAATTACCTATAGGATTCAATAGAACTTCATATCATTTTCAATGTTATAGATTCCGGAAAACCTATAATAATATGCCCAAACAATATATCAACAAGAACAGACGAAAAGAACTCAACTGCAATGGTCATTTGGAAACAACCAAATGCTACAGATAATTCCGGTCATGTTGCCAGGGTGACATGTTCTCCTCCAAATGGATCTGAATTTCCGATTGGACTGACCAGAGTCACGTGTAATGCAAATGACAATGCGGAAAATTTCGCCATTTGCCACATTTTCGTGAATGTTACAGGTAGGAGTATTAAGCTAACCTATTATTATTATTTTGAAATTTTTGACTAATCTTTTAAAACAAACTTTAGTTAATCATAACATCCTTAGTGTACAATATCGCCATGATACCAAAATTATTGGCTAACTCGCTTTTTGACACAATTAAAATTTTCGAATCAATCAACTCAATATTGACCATGGGCACGTTATCTGAGTAAACAAACTGTAACCTTGTACATGTTCTGGAGAATCGAAATTAATTTTGGCTAAATCAAGATTGTAACTTTAATATTATGAATGAAAATTGCCGAACTGACTTCACTCAACGTTAACTCATGTCGCTGGCAAATTTCCCCACCTTCAATAACCTAAGGATGTGGGGAAAAAGAACTCAGACCAAATGCAAGCTTTGTGAAAACTTTGAAACACTTCTCCATGTTCTCAATAATTGCACCGTCTCCTTGAACCAAGGGCGATACACCTGGCGCCACAATTCTATCTTGAAACACATCCTCACTGCGCTCAAAGAAGCAGCTGAACTTGCAAACAACGACATCTCCATATTTAGCGATATTAGCGGCTATACGACCACCGGGGGTACCCTTCCAACAGATGTCGTTGTTTCCAAGCTCAGACCAGATATCGTTATCCAGAACAAAAGTAATAATTCCATCCAACTCATAGAACTGACTGTTCCATTCGATACCAACATCGAGAAAGCCCATGTTTTTAAGACTCAGAAATATAGAGACCTTGTTTCTGACATTTTGGATAATGGTTTCAGATGTGATCTTACTTGTATTGAGGTTGGATCACGTGGACTCATTACCCCAGAAAATGTCGGAAACATTGACTCAATTTTCTCCTTGGTTTCAGGTAAACAATCGAAGGCTTTCAAGAAGGAACTCAGCAAGGTTGCACTCCTGACCAGCTATACTATCTGGAATGCTAGGCATGAGCCAGCCTGGGGATCGGATAACCAGCTCCTAGTCCACTCATGATTGGACTTTTTCCCCCATGCAGAGATCCTTCTTGATCACCATTCTTGGTTTTTTGTGATAATATTGTAGTTGTAATTTTGTATTTTGTGCAACCCTGCGTCGAATCGTGCCTTCCAGTCCGATTCTCGTCCTGGGTTTATATGTACTGCCTTTGTATTCACTTATCATGCTTATTGTTGAATAAAGGTTGATATGACATATTAAAGACGCTTTTATAGCAAGATCGTTTATATTTTTTATGAAGAATAAAACAGTTGCAACAATTGAACTACAGTGCGTCCCAGAATAAACCTTACAATCTTTGCGTGCAATTTTAATGGGTTTAACGGATAGTTCGAAAGTATATTGCATTTTATAGCCCATATCTAAAAGTTCAACTCATGGGATATAAAATACAATCTTTACATACTTTCTGACTATCCGTTAAACCCATGAAAATTGCACGCAAAGATTATAAGGTTTATTCTGGGACCCCCTGTAAGAATACAATATATTATATATTTTCAAAGACAACGAAGATCCGGTTATCACTTGTGTAGCGGATATGATAAAAGAGCCAGATCGCGGCCTATCTACCGCTGCAGTAGCTTGGAATACTCCAAATGCTACGGATAATTCAGGCCACGTGTCTGAGGTTGTCTGCACTCCACTCTCGGGAACTGTTTTTCGCACTGGGGACACAGAAGTTACCTGCCAAGTTAACGATAGAAGCGATAATACTGCGACTTGTCAATTTAATATTCATATCAAAGGTATGTGACCTATATTGAAGTGATGATGATGATGATGATGATGGTGGTGGTGGTGGTGGTGGTGGTGGATGTGGCGGGTGCGGCGGCGGCAACGGCGGTGACGGTGACGGTGACGGTGACGATGGTGTTGGTGATATTTATTTCTCTTCAGCAACATATTAATTGTTTACGCAGAAAAAAACTTAATTCCCTGTTTTACTTAAATGTATTTTTAGATTGTTATGAGCATCAATATGCATTTAGCACAAATATCCGAAGTCTTTTTCATGTGAGACCGTACGTTACCAAATTTACATTCAAAGTGAAAGGGTCAGAAGATCATGTGGATATTTATTTATGGAATAAGAACGAAAACACGGGTTCATGTACAATAGGTAAGACACCAACCGAATAGTCATGATAGTTGATTACAATATCCGTATACGGTACTCTTGACTACTGTTTGTGTATTACGATTGGGGCCGTGTGGACTCAAAAATTAACATGGATTTAAAGTTCTACTATTTTTCTATGACAAATAATGTGGCCAATATCTACTCAACCAATAAAAAGTTTGATAATCAACACATCGTTTAAACTCAAATAAAACGCATTAGAAAGCTGAAAGTCTGCTGTGTCCTTAAAGAAACGCACAGTGTTCTCTCAGATTTTGTGAATATAATTGGTTCAAGTTCAAGTTCAAAAGATCGTGTATAACCCTTACTTAATAACTTTGTGTTCTCATCAGGGCAGTACAGAGTGAATGAGCAAGCTACAAATGATCCGAATCAGTGTCTTGCGTAACAAGACCTTAATCCATCTCATCATGTTGCGCACGAACCATGGAAACCAGAGTGGGCCATGTAACATGCAAGAAGTTTTACGCCTTGACACTATGTCAGACTACATGGCTGTGAACAATTGCAGCATTGCGAAAGTGCATAAGCTTATAACATTGCAACCCAAATAAGCTACAACATCAAAGCGTGTGTAATATATACATGTAGTACTCAAACTACCTGCATATATGTGAGAAATGGGTAACGAACCCATCACTTCTGTGGTGGCTCAGTTGTAGTGGTTGTGGGTTCGAGTACCATTCATAGCAAGTTACTCTTGCAATTAATTATGCTACGTTCGCGGTGTTACCCTTTATATGGACCCCTTCTAGTGGAAAAATTACGTTTTCTTGGAAAAATATAATTTGTTTTAAAATAATATATCTTTTGGAAAAAAACATGTTGGGGACAATTGACTTAATGGTGTTTTTTGTCGATTAAATATATAAATTATTGAGACTAGTTTGTAGAAAAACACCACCTTCTAAAAACAATAATGTGTTAGCTAATGCTGGCAGAGCTAAAACCTGTAAAACCTCTTACAATATTTCGTTTAACTAATCCACCAACACATTTTACCATTAGAGAGCATTATAGTCCTTCATATTACAAGAACATATATTTACATTACATTGTTGATTTTTTTCCAGGTCTCAGTAATTGGTCTTCTTTCATTCTTTGCTATGCGGGCTCTTATGATCCTAAGAATGATGTTGAAACTCCACATCTATTAGACCACTCTGTTTACAATGAATTCACAATTTCTTGGACTGATGGTCGTATAGCAGTATACAAAGGCGGGGACATATCACCGTTTATGAAGCACGTTCTTTTCAGACCATTCCTTGTTAATGGTATTGAAGTTGTGAATTTGCGAACGCTGGATTATGACGAATTTCAGTTTTGTTCAGTCGGTAATATATATCTATTACTACAGAGTGTTACTTTTATGAAAAGAAAAAAAAGTATTGTTTTTTTTTCTGCCATAAGTAAAGCAAACAAGTGGGGGAATGATGCTTTTTTGTCATTTAAAAAAGTGTTGCTGTTAGTAGGGGCATGCATTATACATAAGTGGGCAGGTCAAGACTCCCTTTTTCAGGCCGCCAGGCCGCTCACTAGATCCCCATTTTCAGCGTGATTCAGTTCTTTTGACCCCCTTATTTAGAAAAACTGCAAAATTTTAGCTCTAACTGCATAAATTGCTCAGGAAATGCGTACATTTTCAGTTCAGGAGGCTATTTTTGGCCAAAATTTCAGTTCACTAGACCCAAAAAAATTGGTTTCAAAGGTCCATTTTATACAGAAAATCAGTTCACCTGCCCCCAATTTCGTACCTAATAAATAGTTGAAACACAATTAAAAGTTCATGAGTTTATCAAACCCTGTTTTACTCACATTATCATATTTGTGTCCCTTCCCCAACTTTCATAGTCCTTGGCTAAATTTTCTTTAAAAATATCAGTCACTGCAACAGCCTACCTTAGCATGCTTAGAGGTCAACATTTCTTTAATTTTGAGAAAACGGCCACAGTCGTAAGTTTTTAGGGTATGTTGCTCCTGTAACACCAAAATAATTGTCATGTAAGGCTTTGTGGTGCATAACCAAACCTCTAAACCCAAATTTTGGTGGCCTGCCATTCCCCGCCCCATTTTTTGTTCATCAAAATGACTGCAAAGAATGAAAAAAAGGCATTTTACAACAACTTATTTCAAGTTCAGAGGACATTTATTTTGACAAGATGATGAATGTGCTTGAACGGTATGGAATGTTTCGAGTCGGAAGCAATAAAATCTCCCATATTTGAATCTCAGTATTTGGATGCGATACGTAGATGATACGTTCGTTATGATTATGTAGACCTTTTCTCAAAAGTTCAAGAAACACATTAACAGCTTGAATCATCTTTTTTAATTCGCCAATGAAGCGGACAGGGACAGAACTTTACCTTTCTTAGAAACGAGACTCACTGACGGTAGTCTCAAGGCGACACACCACAAAATAGCTTTCCATTGACTTGCTGTACAAAATGGCTTCCTAAAAACACCCGAAAACTCAATAATAAAGCAACTGGTTGCTTCAACACTGCCTTTTCTCAGATGATTATGATCTCTTCTAATACAAAATGATGCTAAAAGTACACCATCAAGGCAAACATTTCAAGATACTGGACGCTGAAGTAATAACGCCCTATCACTGACAGCCGCATTTTGTATTACCGGAATCAAGCGCAGATTAAGGAAAACCCTTTAAATTTTACCAAAGTAATCTGGAGATCAAAAAATGGCATCAGAGCATGTTCAAATAATTAGAACAAAATATCGACCAAACATATTTCCCTTCCATACGTTTTGAAGTCTTTAGTTTAGAAGGGCAGTCAATTTTGCCGATTTTAGAAATGCCGGATTGCGATTGCTAGTTATTTAATGTAGTACGCCCTCAAGGCTACATAGAAAACCCACCCCTACTAACCAATACTTTGATTGACATCATCCACAACACGATACGAGATCCGCCGAAATAGTGCATGAGTTTTGAGATTGATAAGGTGAATGTTCCGTCATATCTATTTTTCGAATCGATGTAAGGTGTTTCTTTACACGTTCATTATGTACCGTTTATAAAGCCGAGTTATGCCCAAGCCATAGTCGGCCTCAAAACATTGTTTTCCTATATACCAAACATTTGGTCGTAACGTCAAAATGACGAGTGACTCAAAACAAAATAACTTCAACACCGAGTTGAGACCAAACAAAATTTCGCGCTAGATTGCTCATGTTATTAAATTGCCATATACATTGGACCAATTTTTTTATAATCTTTTGTACCAAGGACCACGCATGGGTACCTTAGTACTTTTATTATCAGAATTAATGAAAACCATTAAAGAATAATCAGTGAAATCATCAGAAGAATCAAATTACCCTCCCACCCAAATTAAACAACGCCCAGTATCTAAAATCACAATACTACCCAAATATATAAAAAAGTATATTATCAAATTACTGGACCAAATGTTTGCTACCCGTTCATACTTTACGTTCGATGGCAAATAATTGGCGATGGCACGACCAAATGTTTGGTAGGAAAAATTTTGTTTGGAGGCCGACTATGGATTGGCATTTAGCCAATACAGTTTGGATACTTTCATTTATACTATTGCAGATTATTGTCGTAATCCTATGGGAATGGAAGATAAAGGAATTTCTGATGATCAAATAACTATGTCAAGCATATGGCACAACACTGCTCAAGGTTTTGGTCCAGTAAAATCCCGCCTTAATGGTCCAGGATCTTGGATTTCAAATGTTCTTGATGACAATCAATGGATACGAGTTGATTTGATAGCACAGACATGGGTCACAGGTGTAGTAACTCAAGGCAGACAGGACAATCCACAGTGGGTAATGAGTTACAAAGTTGAGTACAGTGTTGGTGGAGTTATTTGGACAAATGTGGAACAGAAATTACCAAATGGAAAAAGATCAGTAAGTCGGTTCACCATGCTTTTTATTACTCCTTAATACTATATACGACAATTACTTATACCCAAATAAATGCAGTACATTTTTATAAAATAGGGGATCAAACATTTGAAAAAGGACACGAATTGTCCATGTATTCCATGTGTGACACAATTTCCTCTCTGGTCTCCAAGTAAGAATGTTACTTTTTCCATGGGAACTTAACGTGTGTGATATCCCTGGTAAAAATCGAGTAAATTCTGGACCATACTCCACAATTTGTTATATTTGCGGGTAGGGGTTCGCCACACCTCCTTCCCCGCAAGTCTTTCGTACTGCGTGAGACGAGACACTTGTTAACTGTACGCATTTGTTGCGTTCAAAATTTCATGATTTGTAGGAAATTTAATGACTCCAATAATAGTACAAATTGTTTGTACTAGAATTGTACTAAAACTGTACTTTATTCGTGTTCGAAATGTGCACATTCCAATCTTGTACTAGAATTGTATTAGATTTTCTCAAGGGATGTTTTGCTGGAAACTTAGTAGGAACGAAAAAAACGCGGGTATTTAATATCTTTCCTTCCATTATAAAGTGGTCTATTTTTCGTTATGATGACACATGTTTCAAAATCGTACGAAACAAACTGAAGGGCTTAAAGACGATCGCGGTGATAAGTTCCTACGAGTAGATTTTGTTTATTTTTCGTCAGTTAATAGATAAGAGTCTAAACTTCAAAATTCAGAAATAAAAAATGGGGGTCACCGATCATCTAAGCGCGCTATGACGTCATATATAATGACGTCATTTTCCTTTTAATTGACGATAACTTGAAATCTCGAGCGATAGGTTAATTAACGTAATTGACTTTTTTTTTATCTGTTTGATAATTATAAAATATAATTTCGATATTCTCGGTGATGAAAATCGTTTTTTAGATTTTACCCCATGTAATTACATCTCTAGCTATCTTTTGAAAACAGTCGGTGACCCCATATTTTTTTTCTTGATTTGACATCCACTTGACATTCACAATTGACCAGCAAAATATTAAAACATTCTACTCGTAGCAAATATTTGAAAAATCAGCATTTTGTGGTATAGGAAATCACACGTAAAAAGATTAATCACTGAAGGTCCGTTGGCTCGGGAGCACTCGTAGCTACTCGTTATCATTTCGCGCCATTTTCGGCGCTTACCGGGAAGACAATGCGTAAAAAGCTAGTGCGCGCGTTGCGTTTTGCGTATTAGGCGCAAATCTTACGCTTAGATACCACGCACGCGTTTTGTCAAAATCTTCCCGCCAGAGACCAATAAATTCTGTTACACTGCCCTCTTGAATAAACATCGCGATCGTCTTTAATGAGAAAGTCAACTTTAATAATTTGCACGATGTTGAACGCCGTGAGACGGCGTATAAAGTCATTGGTTAGATTTAAGGCCGTCAAATTGAAGGTCGTTAAAGTCTTTAGATTAAATGTGTCATAAGTCAGAATGTACCTTAAAATCACGCCCCAAACTGATACTAATGACGTCATAGTTTATATTCCTTTATGAAAATAAAACACACCAATATCACACCGTTTGACCCATAAAATGACCTAATGATCTTTTCCTAACCTTTTGACCTTAATTAAAGTAAAGATAGAAAAGTATGGTTTTAATTTTATTATGCCGTTACCCATCAGATTAGAACATTTAGAATGCTTGGGAATTTAAGGGCACAGTTAACCCCTCATTTTCTGAAATATTTAATGCTTTGTAACTCAGCAACCGATAAGTAAATCCATATAGAAGTATACATTTCTAGATGTTGATTTTCATGTAGAAGATGGTGGTCAATCTATAAACCCACCAGAATCACTGCTACGTCAGCTACTTGTATTGACAATATACTCACGAATAACGAAAGTATAGTTCAAAGTAGCATTAT
>JXSR01S008212.1:7838-35655 GCA_000969725.1 Ophiothrix spiculata
AATAAAGAATAAATGATAGGTTTTCAGTAGTTTTAGAAGCGTTTTGTGTAATATTTTACAAAAAGCAACCTTTCAGCAGGTATTTTATGGCTTTTGTGGTTCTTTCAGGGATTTTTGTACATTTTTGGGACGCCCCTGGCGCACCACACCCCACCCTACGCTCATGGATACTGATTTGCCCTTCATAGTGTGCCCCGTAACTTTTTATCCCCGCCAACCTTTCTAAATATTGATGTTAAATTAAAAAATTAGATTGAGATTGCTGTAAACTCATATGTTGAATTATTGTGGAATGCAATATATAGGCCTGTGCTACAGTTTTTCACGTTTATAGAGAAATATTGGAAATTATTTTTTCTACAACTCAGTATTGATGACTATTGATTATAGGATGAACATAATTAGATAATAAGCTTGTTGATTTTAATTCATTTTGATTAGATTGATAAAATATTGGAAATTGATTTCATATAACCAGTGTTGGCAAAACATTGTCACTTGTGTATTGTATTAGCCTCTGATGTCATTATGTTCAGACACAAAGGGCCTATCTTGTGAGATGTGAATTTTGTTTTCTAGTACATGTATGCTAAAATAGATATTTGCTCAAAAAGGAGGAAAAACTAGAAAACATGAAATCAGCGTGCAGTCATATGGCTGAGCCTTAGAAATATAAAATGTTTCACATTCCACCATTTCTCATATTGAAATAGTTTTATTTTAAAGGGGCCTAATACCTAAGAACCATTTCTACTAACAACATAGAACAACGGTCTTGTTCCTTCAGACCAGCCTTTGCGCCATCGCGGTGCGAAGCAACGCTGTTTGTCAGTGATAGTGATAGAGGGTGAGGGGCATAGAGCACTAAACTAGTGCTCTATGCCCCTCTCCTATACCAATTCAAAAAATGTCTTGCTACACTCAAATTAAACTCTAAAGTAGCCTATTTTTACTGGTGTGATACTCTATCTATTTCTGTGTATTCAGTGGCAGGTGTAGCAGACTAACAAGTCTTGGAGAATTTCTCTTGAAAACTTAGCCACAGATCTTTAGGACTTCTTGTGATTTGCACAGTTTGTGTGGAAAACAGTCAAGAAAAATGTATTAATTTATTCAGGAGTTTTAGGTTCTTAGTCCTTTTCCCCTGATCAACTCCCCTGATCAAACCCTTCCCCACAAGATCAGGAAAAGTAGAGTCAACTTACACCCCGAGTCCTTGAATTGCTTTTGCCTCCCTCCATCCCACCCCATTCAAAAAATGTTTTGCTACACTAAATAAAACTCTAAAGTAGCCTAATTTTAGTCATGTTTCTTGATCTATTTCTGTGTATTCAATCGCAGGTGTAGCAGCTGCACCACCATCCTCACTGTGTAGCAGGTCCTTCCCATCACGACATATGTCTGACTGACATCATTGCCTGTCCCAAGCAATTAAACAGTTCCTCAGCATATTCCTTGACACATTGCAAGGATTTCAAAGTATTTTTTTTCCTTAACAGGTTGTCAAGTCCCGTTGGGTATAGGTTCCAGCATAGGTCTATCCAGAAAACATGACAAATTTGTGATACCCATTTGCACTTGTAAAGGCCTCTGATAATGGACATAAATAAAAACACCTTTACCTTGTTTAAAGGTGCATTGGACAAAATTTTGAAATGTTATTTGTGGATGATTTACACTTCATATGGTAGACAAAAACAGTCAGTTACCAGATATCGAAAAAATGTTGATTAAAACCTTCAGAAAAGACAAAAATTTGAATTTTCTGAAGGTTTTTGATCTTGGGTATGAGGCTGTTATCTAAACGAATTTATTGATGCTATGTATCAAGAAAGAGCCAAAGGTTTGTTTGTAAATTGTTACTTTTACATCATAGATTGAAAATAAATCAAAATAAATTTTGAAGTTTGCAATAGACCTCCTGAAAAAGCCCATTTTAAAAATCCAACTATAGAGGGCAGTATTTATTGTTGTCGACAACGATAATTAGAAATAAAAGAATATATAAATATTTTGATTTATATAATTCAAATTTGCAAATGAAACTTTGCATGTTGTCATTATTAGGCCAAAAAAAAAATATTGTTTGTTTGCCCTCCAGTGGAAAAATTAAAATTTTGGGTCGGTCGGTCGGTTAATCTTTTTTTTTTTTAAATTTTTTTTTTTACTCTACACATATGATGTCATTCCATGGATTTTATCATGAATACCAAGCAATGCCGGGCTTAATCAAAAATTGTGGGTCATTATTTAGAGGAAATATGCATTTTATACTACTAAATGTGACTTCACACTGCTAAATATTACGTTTTACATCAAAAATATTGAGTTTTCATATTTTACATGTTTGAAGAAAAAAAAAATAAACTAAAATCGCGACCCTAATTTTTGGCATTTTTAGGGTCGGTCGCGGAGGGCAAACAAACATAATTTTTTTTTTGGCCTTATCGCTAATACTTCAGATGATGCAAAAATCTCAAAATGCTTGAGGAAAAATTTGGGGATGAGGCTGAACTTGTCCAATGCCCCTTTAAAAGGCAGATGGACCTTAGTTGTTCATGAAATTAGCTTTTTCTTGAAAGCAAAAACGCTTTTCAGTAGTACAGGTGGCAACTGAGCTATTCTAATTTTGTTATTAATACAGTCACTACAGGTGCTGAGGAATCCCAGTGACCAAGGCATTTCCCTAGCTCTAAGATTTAATTAGATTAGACTTCCACCATGGTCAAGATCAACCTGCTCTAGATCAATGTCAATGTAAGCACACTGCCCAGTCAGATCCTATTCTCTAAGTATTTGTTTAAGATTTGGCATACCCTGCAGGGTGTTTGTTCAAGTGCAAGGGTAGAAGACCTCTTGGTTTTACCACACTGCTAATCTTGGGTGTAATAGGAATATCAGGCTTGCTGGTTTCTGCTTGGAGGGATGATTTGGCAATGAACTTGTGGTGAAAGTTTGTACTTTTCACTGATTTTGCACTCACTTCTATTTTTTTCTTATATCATTGTCATGATTATCATAATGTGTTTTATAACTATAAATTTGAAGTGATCTTCTTTTTTTTAAATCTTTTTTTAATGTTACTTAATTTAATTGTATCCAATTTATTAAAGGGGCAATTCATGATCCACCTTTCACCCTCAAGGTCACCTCTATCAAAATTGAGTTTTTTTAGCTAATAGGAATTGTCAACTGGTAAATGTTACGATCCCAAACCATTCTGCGAGATTTGTTGGTAAACACACATGCTGCATAGAAAAGGTACTATTTTTTTGCTGTAGTTAGGAAAAGTGACAGATAGTGAGATAAGGCATTGTTTCAAAATTCAAACTCCAAATTGCGATTAGAAATAAAATGTGAGCGTCTAAGAATTAGAATTTAAGTAAAAAAACAGATGACTCAAAATTGCGAACTTGTATAGTGTTACACATTTTCCCTTACGTATTAAATGACACAACAATATTACATGTAGACTGATGATAAATAATAATACATTGTCGGGCAACTTAAAATTAGAACATGAATAACACAATGCACTTATTATTGTTTAGTAAACAGCGTGCATTTGCTTCAGAAAATAACAGAAGTGGCTTCCTTGATCTTGAAAAGATGTTGGATTGTCTAACTGTTATTACTTTTTAGAAAAATTTTGTAGACATTTTGTAGCCACTTCATGGGTGTCAATATTTTAGCATTGCACTTGGCCTTTCACTATCTTAATGTTACTAACATGTAAACAAAACTGAAAAATATCAATTCAATTTATTCTATTTGTTTTCATCATTTAATAAACTGTAATAAATAACGATCATACACTTTTGATATATACAAACTAAAAAAAGTATCTGTTTTAGTAGTCTTTTAGTCTTTAAGGCATGATTTTTCTTGTTACATGTTGAATGAAATGATACTCCTCAACATCCCAATATCTCACCCAGTGCCGCAGTATCAACAGCAGTAAAATGATGAGCATTCCTCTTGTTGTATTTTACTTTATCACCTTATCTGAGCAAAGTGGTTGGATAGTCTTCTATTAGTTTCTATCACCATTGAAGAAGATCCCCCAATTTGAAAGTCATCTTGAATTTCTTATGCAAATTTTCAAGCCTCCTTTTTAGCAAATATCAAGGCCCTTCTTTCTTGGTGCAATTAAATTTTGACATTTGACATTTAGATGAAAAAGAATGCTTCAAGCTTATACAAATCCTCAAATATTCTGAAAATGTATTTAACCTTTACTGTTTCCTGATCATGTAATAGAAAAATATTTTGAGTGTTTTAATGGTGTGCGTCTCTAACATTTAAGAAAAGATCCAAACTTAAAACACATCATATTTTTAAGAGATCTACGTAAGGTAAAATCAATAATGTGCAGGGTTGTTGTTAAAATTGTCTGGACTTTATTCCTATGTATCTAAACAATAATTGATAGTCATTGATCAATTGACACCTTACTGGGAAGAGAGGCGAGTTTTCGAGAGTACATACAGAACTTCAGAAGTGTGATGTCTATAAGCTCTACAGGACATGGCAAATTGGGACTGGAAAATAACCTGTGGCATACAACCCAGACTATTACATTATAGGTTAACCCAATGATCGGTCTGTACAAGAAGTTTTGGTCTAATAATAACTTCTCGGTCTGTTTGCTGAAGTTCAGTTTTCAGAGATCAAGAGATATTAAAAGTTTTTGATATTGACTGATTTTTTCTTGTTTCTACACCAACCATCATCCCAGTGAGTCTTTAACCCTAAGAAAACCATAGGTAATAGACTTATTAAGACAAATTGAAAATTGACAAGAATTTGACCGTTTTTGTAAAAAGGAAATTTATATAGATTTACCAAATTATATATTCATTTTACCTTGTAAACAGACCTATATGTAAATATGTTAAACACTGCATAATTCTTTGCACATTTTTTCTGGGGAAAAATATATCAAATTAGCCAGGTTGTTTTCATAAAAATGTCGTTAATGGAATAACATTTATTTTCCTATCTATGCATAGTTGGAAATACTCGCTAATCTTCAAATATAAATCATACACTTTAAGAAAAGCTATTTTCACAGGATTTTCTTACCAACATTTGCCAATGTAACGTTTGAAATGTTGAAAGTCATAGTTATTACAAATTTATCAAAATCTCAGTTAGAGTCCTATCTTATTTATTAAATGTGTTCCAGTCTGTTAGACCTTAAAGAAACAGAACAGAACAGAAATATGTGGCCATCCAATCCAAAGGAACCATAAATGCAACACGTTACAGGTGAAAATACATGTCAAGGTCGTAATTTGCCGAAATTTGATTTTTTGACAAATTCACAATCCTTGTATTAACTTCAAACCACTAGCAAAGTTTCAAAAAAATGTTTGAAAATATGAAATAAATCTGTTTATTTTTAAGGACAATCAACAGAAAATATGTGACCGTCCAGCCCAAAACAGCAGTAAATGCCAGCTCTTGTCATTTTCACTTTTTTAATTATTTGCAAAGACCATTCTTTAAGAATTAAAATGACACCTTAATCAACTTCACATGATTTCCAGAAGTCAAGTTATGGTCCGTCAAAGGTGGTCAGGGAATAAAACGTATAACTGAGATAAACGTGTTCAAAGATTAGTAAGCCCAATATTTTCTGTTGATCGTCTTAAGAATATGCCAATTTATTTCACATTTCCTATCATGTTCTTGAAATGAAACTTTGCTGGTATTTTGTAGTAAGCACTAGGATTGTGAATCTGTCAAAAAATCAATTTCGGCAAATTATGACCTTGACATGTATTTTCACTTGTAGCGCAAAATGAAGTTTCTGGCATTTACTGCTCATACGGGCTGGAAGGTCACATAGGACTTACTGACCTTTGGACGCATTTATGTTTATTTATACATTTTACTCCCTAACAAACTTTGATGTACCATATTTTGACTTCTGGAAATTGTGTGAAGTTCATTAAGGTGTCATTTTAATCCTTATAGCATGGTCTTAGCAAATATTTTAAAAAGTGAAAATGAGGCTGCATTTACGGCTGGTTTTGGATGGACGGTCACATATTTGACTGCATTTTTTGCATTGAAGAAAAGCAACTTGATTGTCATGATTGAGTTCCTCGCTAAATTGGAGAGTATGAGAATAAAGTAATTAGCTTTGAACTAAATGGTTCATTTATCCAATTTACATGTACTTAAAGTACAGATAATATCTAAATTGAAGGTAATATTTTCGTATTTGTCAGTTTTGTTGTTCTCTTGAACTTTTTTTATTGTCTTGTAATGATTTATTGTTGACACTTTATTCATGGAAATAATGGATGAAAGTTTAGCAAATAGGCCATATGAAGTTCAGTGCAAAAAATTGTTTGTTGGTAAAATGTCCATATGCAATTAAATTACAGAATAATAATGGGGAAGTGGTATTAATATAATTTGTGTACCGCCGCGGCAAAAGGGTCCAGTTGTCGGCTCGTACATGTTGCTCCTTGTAGCATATCTAATGTATGGTATTTGTATACACCAGATATGCTACAATGAGCAACATGTAGGAGTCGACAACTGGACCCTTTTGCCGCGGCGGTACACATTTAATAAGATAGTCTTTCAACTTAGAAGGCATTGTGTGCAGTACAGGTACTTGTATGTAAACAAACAATTTTACCACAGTTTAATAGTCAAGTAATAATATTGGTCACATGTCTCTCTATTTATGAGCTATATTATAGTACTAAGCATCAGATAAAAAAGAAATTTTGAGTGCATGAGGTAAAGCTTAGCGATATAAAACCTTTTGGTATGTTTAACGTAACTGATTTAAATCTCACTCAGTCTCAAAAATCATGAAAATGTACTTTGCTTATTAGACAAAGTTTCATAATGGGCCCAAAATACGGCTTGGATAGAAACATAGAAGTAACTTTATGTCAGCTAGTGCTCAATAGTTTGGATGTGAGTTTTCTTTTGTTTAAACATACCTTTTGTTCACTAGTTTGTTTCTGAGGGGAAAAGAAATGATGAGAGTTAAAATAAGACTTAAAATTTAAAGGGAAAAAATCATCAAGTTTTATGAACTAGTATTATGCAATATTTAGATACAAGTAAGAAAACAAATATAGCAGAGAAATTACTAGTAGAATTATGTAATTAAAAGAGTTCAGATTGCTTTGAACTCTTCAACCAGAATTTTCCCAGATATTATTATACGCAATGACTCACTCTATAGTCGACATTAAAAATTGATACAAGAATCTGGTAACCATCATACGCCTGTAGTCATCGACGTCTGCAAAATGCCTCACAAAATGTCATGTGCATCCATTGATTTGGTTTTTACGATGCAATCAAGTAAGAATCCGTCGAGAAATCGGAAATATTGATTCAATGATGTCAGAAATAGCAACTATCAGTGTTCCCGCTAAGGTTTTTGATCTTGCGCCAATTTGACCAATGTTTAGGAGATCCATGCTCTAAAATCGCTAGCTAAGGCTGAAAATTGACTAAATGTGCAAGAAAAGGCACCTTTCACTCACATTTTCAAAAACCTGTTGCGCCAATTTTCCTAGCTCTTGCGCCATACGGCCTTAGCAGGAACACTGGCAACTACTGTAAACGGGGTTATTTTCGCGAGGGTTTAATTTTTGTGAATTTCGCGAATCTAACTGGGAATATAACACCCCACAAATACATTTATTTTATGTGCTGGTCTATGTAATGAAGCATCAAAACGCTAATTTAACACGCGCAAAAAGGGTGTGATTGTCTGGTTACACGAAAAATTCTGCTCGCGAAAATATTCCCATTTACAGTATATGTGATTTCCTTTGTTTTTTGAATAATTTCTTTTGCAGGATGGCCATGTTCTATGCATTTTTGTTTAGATGAGGAATTATGACACCAGGTTTAATAGAAAAAATGTACCACACACTGCTACATATTTGTGATGTTTTGATGTGCAATATATTTAATTAACTAAAACTATGAAGTTAACGAGTTGTTTAATAATGCATTATTGTTTTCTTTTGTTTGTTTTCTACATACAGCCTTGATGATGACAGTAGCTCCTTGAGTAGTGGAATAAGCGACACCATCGCAGAGATCAGTACTGATGACAACATCACCGGATCAGGGTCCATCAGCTGCTCCTCATCCAGCAATAACCTCTGCAAGAAAGCTCATCACCACGTAGAAGACGGCCACTCCCCTGGAAGCCCGTGTCGCAACTCCTGCGATTGCGATTCCAACAAGCTTGAGATCTATGGAGAAACCGTGAATATCGACGATCCAATCGAGACCAGTACTCCGAATCGTCATGGTCGTAAGGGACACTTAAGTGGAGATCGTACCGATTCTCCTAATCGGAAGAAAAGTGGGAAGAGTAAAAAGAAGAGTGAGCATAATCACCCACCTCCAGAGGAGGGGCTAGACGACATGAATGGGTATCCGGGAATACCCACCAGGAATGGTGTGCTGCCACCCAATTGGCAAAGAAGTTTGGATCGATTACAAGTCAAGGAAGGAAAGAAAATGCATGAGGGTGCTATCGTTCCAAGATCTAGTAGGACTGTTTTGAAATATGAAAATGGCTCTGGGACGTTAGAGAAAATTAAAAGTATACGAAATGGACAATTACATGAGACTGGTTCTAATCCAGATTTGCGAAAAGGGGCTGGACCCCGTAATCAGTTCTCAAGTTTCGGATATCGCAGAGCTGGACAGCAGCCACAACAACAGCAAACTCAGGTCAGCCCACCAGGTGCCTCATCTGGTAAGAGCTCCATGACAAAATCAGGAAGTTTTGGGTTTAGTCAAAAAGGAGCTGGAATCACCAAAGGTGCTAGATCTCCACCAGGTTCAGATGGTAAAGGCAAGGGTATGGGCCGTCCTCCACGGACGGCGTCTAGTCCACCAGATGGTAGAGTGGATCGAAAGAGCCCACAAGAAACAAAATCAAGTATGGCGCAAAGAGCAAAGATCGATCGTTCAATGTCAGCAGACCGAGGCAAAGCCGATCATAATGCGAACACAGAAGCCTGGAGTATGGGGCGATATCAGCCTCCTGCAGTGGGCTCAGATCCAAATACCCCAGTTAGGAGTAGAAGTGCAATGCAAAAATCAGTAACTCAGACTGCTTCCATAAAACAAATGTTTGGAAGTCGTGGCAGCAAGGATATCAGTAGCCCATCTTCAGACACCATTATCTCCAATCCCCATGCAACTCTAAAAGAAAGCCTCATGTCCCCGCCTTCCAGTAGACAAAGTATTCAAAGTACAACTTCATTGCACCATACGGTTCCATTAGCAAGTCGTAGGGCTTCCAGTGGACTCTCGGTAGATCTTAGCTTCAGTAAGACTCCATTCTCAGATTCTCTAAGATATAGTGGATACATGAGCGATAGCTATACTAGTGTCAATAGAGACAGTGGGGTAGGGTCATTACATAGCGATATGGGAAGCTATAGGAGTGGCGCTGAATTAATTGGATCTTTGCGAAGGTCTGAAAGTGGTAGCTTGGAATCTTTAGATTCTAATAATTCAAGTTCTATGTCTATTACGAGTCGTGCAACGAGTGAACGATATGGATTAACATCACCACCGACCACAGTGCAACGTAGTAACAGTTTGCGTTCTACATTATCAGATAAGCCTATGTCATATGCCGTGGCATCCAAAGACTTAGACGAGACAGCTTGGATGCAGAATAAGTACTCTGAGGGCGCTGGTCCGCTATCACCGACTGGTTCTTCGGCATCGCAACCACCAGCACAGCTCTTTGCCATGGCTGCTGCTCTGGGACAAATGGCTGGGTAAGTAAAGGTAGAGATAACTTCAAACCTAACTTGATTTCATAGACTTAGGAAGGTACCTGGCTACCTATACTGCCAAGTATAAGGCATCGTCAGCCATAGGGCTCAAATTGGGGTTATTGGGTCCTTATTGGGTTTTTTTTTTTGAGATTCACCAAAATTCTGAGTGCTGAGATTTGGTTGTACATAGAAGACGACCATGCAAATATCAGCAGAAAAGCAGGGACTTCCGTTTGAAAGGAGTGAGCTCTATTATTATTGAGCCTTCCTGCTCAAATATTTTAAACGAGCTCAATTAATAGAGCGCCTTGCATGGTGGTATTTAATATCTAAATTTCCAGATTGCTCCCTTAATTGCTCCCCTAAAGAACTTCAGGAGAGCTTTTGGTAGAGCCCCTGCATATGTTAAATGGAAGTCCCTGGAAAAGTATAATCAACTTAGAAAATATATTTTTCATTTCTCAACATCAGTACTTCCTAAGTATCTTCTGATATTATGATGCATCACATTTGCCCTTGACCAAAAATTTACTAAAGGGAATTACAAACAGATATAGTCTAATCAACTTTAAGAATCTCTTTAAACCCAGTGTTTATTTTAAACCAATCATAGCTACAAGGGGATGAATGCTATGTGTATTTGATGTCAAGATATCCAGTGTTTGTAAAAGCAAATCCTACAGACATTAGCCCTGTCAAGAGATTTACAAGATAAACATTGTAAAGCTTACATAAACAACATGGTGGAAAACATTGAAGATGATCAGGTGATAAAGTACTTTATAATCAAATAATGCTGATTTTTATTTTGTTCGTGAATTTAAAAGAAAAACCAAAAAAGTTTTATGTATACCTATAATGTCCACAGGAAAATAATGTCACTCTAATTATCACTGGCATCAACCCAAGGAAATTGTAAAAGTACACCTTTGAATTTGCCTACCTTTTAGTAATACTATAAAGTGTTAAAATGAAGTGCCCCCTATCACCAGTGACTTTTTGATTTTTTTTTTGTTGCTTATTGGATTTTTTTTTTTAGATATTAATACCCTATTAAAGGTGCAATTCATGATTTTGATGTGACAAAAACCTTGCCTGTTTTCTAGCTGAATATGAAGAAGAGTACATCATAAATATATGCTGAAAATTTCACTTGATTCCGACCATTCGTTTCCAAGTTACAAGCTTTTCAGCGTTTTTAAAATCCCCATAGGCTACTGTGTTGTAATTACTGTCGGGGCCCCGACAATAATTAGAAAATGACAAATTTTCTCACTTTTCTCAAAAATGCAAGCACGTATGAAAGAATGGTTTGGGGATCGTAACATATACCAGTTGACAATTCTTATAAGCTAAAAAACTCAGTTTTGATAGAGGTGACCTTGAGGGTGAAAACTGGATCATGAATTGCCCCTTTAAGCCTAAGGCCAAAAAAATGAATTGTTTGGTTTTGAGCAAGTGCCGGCGGGCGGATTTTTTTTTTTTTAAAGTTTTTTTTTAGACGGTCACATTCCTTCATTTCATAGTATTGCAAGTTTAACGTTATAAAATTTATTCTGTTAATTTATTCCATAAAGGTAACAGAATTCTAGGGTGTCCGATTAAAAGTGGGTTAGGTTATGGAAACACTACCAGTTGATCATGATTGAATTTAAAATGAAAACAACAGCAATCTGCATGTAAATGTTGCATGCCTAAGGTGATGGAGGCTTCTGAAAAGAAGTAGGCCTAATTTCAAACTGAATCGGATGCATTAATTATTATTAAGACTTACAACTTGGTGTGATTTCTTTTCCTACTTGTCCTAGCTTTTTTCATAATGGCGGCCCATACTGGTACCGATGTGACAAATGCACGTGTAAATGCCATGACATATGGCGATACCTATTATATCGTTTGCTCTACATGTTGGCCCGATGGCGCTTCTATGCGCGCCGGCGGTATTGGTACAACGGTTACCAGAGGTACTGGGCACATAGGCATCAATGGAGTAGCAACTCTTCAGACACGGATTACGAGTCTGATTTTGATAGCGATAGTGATTTTGATTATGACAGCGATTTTGACGAGTTTCGCTATCCCCCTTTGTGAGTTGGCATAGCATGGATTGCTTGTACCTCCCGCATGCATGTGTATGCTAAGCATTCAGTGACTGCGGCAATCTGCAAAATGAATCAATAGACAAACGAACAGGTTCATACGAATGTCACAAATCTCAATTTACAGCTACAAATTACATATGTCAATGTAATACTGGAATTATTAGCTTGGCGTGCATGTGTTCTGGTTTTCCTGTATGTACCAGGAGTAATAATGTATCGTCATCGATAGAGTGGGCCGGGGATAATTGGAAGATTAGGGAAATTATTAATTTCTGGAACCGTTGGCATACCAACAAGTACTTACTTCCCGCATGTTCCATATGTCCCCAACCCACCCTATGGAACATTAGCATGCTAAAATGAAATGGTCTAGTAAGTCCATTAACATGACTCTGTGCATCCATGCAATTTTTCAGCATATGACATTTGAATGTAGGTAATTAATTAAGGCATGATCCGCTTAGAAGTGGGTGGTTATAATGGATGCGCTGTATAATTTTGCAACCTGAATTTAAAGGCATGATTTTGCATAAATTTATCAAAATAAATGAAAATCAAAAAAAATTCTTGGTGCAGAATTTGTATGTTATGATGTCTATAAATAAACCTGAACTTATTTAAAATGTTTATTTCTCTCATTAACCTTTCACGCAGACCCAACTCCAATATGGTCCGCTCAAGCAGCATGTCAGGTCCATCCTACAACGGAGACTACGGTCCATTACCAAGGATGCGTAACAGCTCGGTGTCGTTGGATGAACGTCAAAGGATGGCGCTGAGCGTCGGCGTATTCTCCACGGACGACTTCCATGGATCGTCACAGTCACTGGTTTCAAACAACTCATCTATTTATTCAACAGTAAGATTTCAAAAAATATGACTTATTAAGGGGTGCAGCCCTGTCATGGTCTATACTTCAGTTGTCTTACACAAGAAAGGATTTTTATGCCTCCGCCAGAGGCATTATGTTTTCTGGTTGTCCGTCCGTCCGTCCGTCCGTCCGTCCGGGCTCGTTTCTCGGAACTGGTGAGGCATGGAGCGATGCAAGTTGGTGGACTGGTGGTAAGGGTGGCTAGTAATTTTCTCTGAAAGTTTTGGCGCAAAATATGCAAATTTAGTCGGTTTTTAAGCAGAAAATATGTGATTTTTTGTGATTTTAGGGACTTAGAAATTTTCCGAAAGGAGCATTTGCTAAAACTCCACTCCTTCAAAATTTTAACCCCACCTTATTTTGATTGGCGCATCACATATGCGAAAATCGGCCCGATCGGCCATTTAATTAACGAATACAATCCGTTTTAAGATGGCGCTCTTACATGTAATCCTTTATAATTTCATAGATACAATGGGCAATATCTCCTCAACGGAGCAGAATTTTATTTTACGCGTATCTCTAAAACCGCATGGCCTACGTTAATGATATTTGGTGACTGGGTAGACCTAGAGCCAAACTCGATCCAGCAACAATTTCGGAGCAAAATATGCTAATTAAGTACCTAATTTGCATAATTTATGCATGAAATGGTTTAAATGGCATATTTTACAAACCGTCCACCTTACATTCATGAAATTTGGTGGGTAGATAGGGATAGAGCTGCGCTTGTGCCAGCTGCAATTTAAGCGCAAAATATGCTAATTAAGTACCTAATTTGCATAATTTATGCATAAAATGTAGCATAATTTATGCATAAAATGCTTTAAATGGGATATTTTACAAACCGTGCACCCTACATTCATGAAATTTATTGGGTAGGTGCGGATTGAGCTGCGCTTATGCCAGCTGCAATTTGAGTGCAAAATATGCTAATTAAGTATCTAATTTGCTTAATTTATGCATAAAATGTTACTTATTTTTCAACTTTGTCCAATTTCAAAGGTTAAGGTGTCAAATTGTTAGTCATGGACCAGCGATCAAAAGTGTCAATGGTGACCCCATCGTCCGACCTTAAACTGGGGGTCAAAGGTCAAAAGAAAGGTCAGATTTCAAAGGTTTGGGTCAAAGGTCAAATTTTCAACAAAGGTGGAAGGCGGAGGCATCGTGATCGACACTCTGTGTCGAGAACCGCGCGGCCCGAGAACCGCGTATTCTAGTTTTGCTTCAACATACAGGACACTGCCTTGCATGTGTGCATTTCTTGTAATGCTTGCAATCGCATAATATTTTTATGATGCTTGTGAACTCATGTGCTTTCTCAGTTGTGTGTAGTAAGTTTGAGGCAAAACTTAGTGTCTTGTGTAAAGCAATCTGACCATAGCACCAATTTTTGTGAGCTAGGTTTATTTATCAGTTTTAGATGCAGAAGGAAAACTACTATGGACAGAGCTAGTGTACAAAATTAATATTGAATGCCTGAGAGTGCAATAGTATACAAATATTGAATGCCTGATAGTGCAATTGTACAAAATATAGCATGAGGTCAAATTTTGACTTTTCTATGAAATGGATCAGTCCAAATTTGACCGAATGATATATTTTAACTATTGCACGTGCAAAGGCATTCAATATTTGTTTTATATCATGATATCACACAGGTTGGTTTCATGCCGTGCAATGGAAAAAAAATTTGCACGGCTCAAATCACTGCAATCATGATATAATACAAAATATATCATGAGGTCAAATTTGGACTTTTCTAAATTGATCAGTCCAAATTTGATCAAATGATATATTTTGTACTATTGCATGTGTATAGGCATTCAATATTTGTTTTATACCATGATATCACAAAGGTTTGTTTCATGCCATGCAATAGTATACAGGAGATGCAGCGCATGTCGTATTTGTGACAAGCGCATCAGTATCACTGATGTGTGTGTAAGTGGGATTATATTTACTTGCAAATGGAGACAATCGTAGTACAATACCAGCAATAAATGTTACCATTTTGTCCAAATTGACGCAACTGTTGAAGTTCGATCTGCTCAAGTTTGCAAATCGAATAGATTACTTTTGTGTTGTCCAAATTGACACAATCCTTTCAGATCTTTAAGTTACAAAGACAGACAGGGTAATAGATTGATTTGTTAGCTTGTCCCTGTATTGCCTGACTCACTGAGACACTTGTTACATATGTTCACATTAATGTTGACCACAACAGAGATTAGGTCATAAGCTTTGTATTATATTCTCAAGTGAAATGAATGACAATTTCTGAGATAGCAGGATGATTCAGATTCAAATCATAAAGATACTGGGGCGATCACATGACGTATTAATATGAACCTATCGGTACTTCCGATTAGATAGACCCAGATTGATTCAGTCAGAAGCTGGTGATCATGAGAACAACTATGTGTGCGTGATTTGATTTGTAGCTTACATGTGAACACTTTACTAGCTGGATGCACAATTTGAAATGTCAATACACAGCGCAGATTTCAATTCAGACTGGTGATTCGCCATGAAAATACAAACTGACCTGATCGGACTCAATTTGAAATTTTGAAATGCATATCAATTTACATTCATTCAGATTGATACTCCCATGTGGAGTTCACCATTATCCCTTCTTAATGCTTAGATCACATATAGAAAGAGTACTGTAAAGCATGAAAATTTCACTAGCATTTTAATTTTGGTAGTATCACAATTCTCTAAATTAAAATGCCGCGAAATAATTGTTAACATAGCATTGAATAGAAAGATGATTCAAATTAGTGAAATTAGAATGCACATAAAAAGTGAGGGTTTCTAAATTCGCTAAATTTCCATGCCGTGAAATTAAAGTGCTTTACAAGTTGTAATATGAGTTCAGAGAGCTCACCAGAAGTTGGGTGAGCTCATTCAGTCACAGACCTCGACAGAGTAGTAAAATGGCATATTTGGCCAAAAATTAGAAAATACTGCGTAGTTCTTCTAACTCAAACCACGAACTTATTGAACACCCCTCGTATTCAATTCGGACATATGAAAAAGTAGTTGTGTTATCAACAAGTTTAGTCAACTTATATCATCAGCAGTGTAAACAGTAAGACGTCGCTGTTCATTGTTCACAAAGTTGTACTGGGAGAAATGGTTAAGTTCATTTTTCAAGCTTGCAACTTTAATTTGATATCATCAGTTCATAAATGGTGACAACCCTTTTTGTCCTGAATTGCCATATAGTTGTATAAAGCCTATATTGAATTAATATACACTCTATACAAAACTGAATGCCTGAGTTTTCTATTGGGGTGGCTTAGAGAACGCTTGGGAGTTCATGAGGGAAAGGTGTATTTTATGCAGTATTCATTGAAAACGAAAATTAACTTGGTTTATTTCAGACAACCGACTGTTTTGTTTGAAGGCGTAGTAAACTTTGAAATGGGAATACCTTTCCTACAATTGAAATTTGTGGTTGAAAATCCACCTATTCTCACATTTGTAGGCCTGCCTATACAACTATTTGCAAAATTGTTTTCCCAGGTTGGTTAAAAAGTCAATCTAAACTTTAAACAACATATGGAGCTTGTGGAACATTTTTGTCATTTTCCAGTAAACTGCAAGTTTCAATTTTCAATCAGGCCCCATAGCAATTCTAGCAGCAGTCTATATTTTCGATATAATCAAATTGACGAGTAAAAATGTTGATAAAATGTGAAATGATGGCACTTGTAACCATAGTAACATCCCGTCTAACAAACTTCCTGCCACTTATTTTTCAGCCGGAGGAGAGAGCAACCATGGAGATCCGTCGTCTGAAACAAGAGTTGGAACGGGAACAGGAACGTGTTGGAAATCTATCCACCCAACTCAGCTCAAATGTAAGTAGAATATACCAAGTCAAAAGGCGGTATCTGTAAATAAGTAAATATGATTGATACTGCCTTTTTGCTTGTTTTATTGTTGCTGACTTGTCTAGATGGTAGTATCTGAAGCAAGTCTGAACCTTTCCCCCCAGCAAACAAGCAGGACTAATTAGATGAAAAGAGTTACCAATGTGAAGTGGCAAACATTTCATAATCGCATATTGACAGCATTCAAAATCTTACAGACAAGAAAGTCTGGGAATTTTGGAAATATGGGGCCTTATATAGGTACACATCATTTATCTTGGACCAAGTGTACAGTTGAGTTTTATTATTTCCATTGCAACTTACAAGAGATGTAACTATGATATCATCTCATAAATATTCATATTATGTTTTATATTGTGGAATATAAAATTGTTTTGTTGCAAGGGGTAGTAAAGATTGAAATGGGACCACCTTTCCTACAATTGCAGTTTGTGCTTTATGACATCAAAATTGTTATGAGACAAGAATTTATCCTCAGCTTTAAATAGCATTTTCAGAAAAGGATAATGTGATTAGTTTGTCATTATGCAAGTCGTGCTTATCAGAAAGTGGGTCATACGGTGAATAGCGTGTTTCTATCAGCAGTCTGCTTATTATCCTGATAACATTTTAATCGGTTGATGGCAGAGAATTCATGGGACACCGGGGTGGACTTTTTTAAATAGCGGGAGATATGACTACCTGATCAGGAGGTCAGGAAGGCTACCTAAAAGCAGCAAACTTCCATCTAAATCAGGAGACTTGACAAGTATAATTTTCATGCAAATAATAATAATCGGAGGATGAAAATTGGCTAAATAAGCGAAAAATTAAAAGTAATTGTTTTCTCACATTTTCATAATTCGCTATTCAGCCTAGCAGGAACAGTGATCACAATCCGTTTAGATAACCCTGGAATTGAAAATATTTTCAGCTAAATTTTGCTACTTATCTAATTTAGCAACTAAGTGCCACTTATTTTGAAATTTTACTCCTAGTAGCTCTAAAATTTACTTTATATAAGGGACACCACTGTCCACTACACATGGTCCTCTTTGATCAATATGTTAGACAATCATTATCATATGTAGCACCTGAGTAAATACAAGTGTTTTCGCTGATATCAATGCCGCCTATTAAAGTCACATAGTCGGCAATATTGATAGTCACTTAGTTGTCAATATTGTTGCTTTTAAAGTATTGACTCAACTCAAGAATGAGCTTGCCTTGAAGAAAAATATATACATGGTTTTTGTCAAAATAGAGAGGTAACCTATATACTTAGTGTAAATGTTACAATTTCGGCTCAAATAAACCAAAGCGGAGTTTTGTTTGGTTAGGATCTGAATTGTGTTGCTAATGCCACATTTTCTTTGCACAAAGCCAGGTTTGGCATTCCTTAAAGTGGGAAAATCATATTTAAGGATTTATCAAAACAGTGATGTATGTAACTTCAATTTAAGGCCATGGATGTGTGACGAAACAATTGGATTAGCACTCTTAAAAACTAATTGGATATTTAGATATGCCTAAACTGCTTTGTATTTGTTATTTCTGGCACAAATTTCAAAGGTTACGATAATAAATTGAACATTCTTTTTTTTACATTTTGTAAATTGTCATGACAATTAAACAACCATTTTGTAGTATTGTTGATACAAATAGTTTTGAAACTTGAGATTTGACATTCTTTACAGTTTTATTTCACCTGTGCTTGAAGCTGAAGGGGAAGAAAAAGCATGGAAAATATAAAGAACCAAAAGTATCATTTCACTTAAAAATCAAGATTTCTTCCCAACATTTCAACCCACAGCAAGGGATCAGAAGTAGAACCCTGATCAGACCCAACAAAGGTTTGGTTGTTGATCCTTAGATGAAAAGTATCAGCTTTTCCTACTGCATGAACATTATTTCTTCTCTCTTAGAAAAACAAATAGTTAAAGTTGATTGAATACCCATGCATTTGGTTTCTGCAAAGACCAGCAAACTAGAATTTTGATATCTTCTTTAATTAAACAAAATGTTTTTTACATATGTAATACTTTAAACCCTGAAATGAAGATAGCATTATGGGTCAACTTCAAATTTTTGTTTGTGGTTTTTTATCATATTTTGAGAATTGTAAGTAAATATATTGGCATTTCTGGTGCCTGGTTTTTTATAGAAATCCCAAAGTCAACTTCAGACAATTCAGTTGACTACATAATTATCTGAGTATTTAGAAACCAGTGTTAAATTAAAGTGTCCTTTTCCAGACTTTCAGAAATGATTTTGTTCAAACAAAAATGTGTTCCCCACTTGCCTCAATCTGATATTACCGACTGTAAGTGTGACTAACCACTGCTGGGATAACCAAAATGAATACTGCCACCTAGGGTTTGCTATGATATTATGATGATATTGCCTTGTAATACTGCCATCTATAGGGGGTTGTTTTCAAGCATGGTTGTTGGACAAATCTCTTATAGCATTTGTGTAGACTCACCAGGTATACATTGTATGCAGCGCCCCATGAAGGAGCATTCGCACAGGGGACCCACGGCTTTACGTGACTGTCCGACCACGGAGCAAGTAGAGTAAAGTTTCTTGCCCAAGGAAACAGAAGTGAATAGAGTGCGTAAGACTCAAGATGAACTGTGAATTTAAATTTTATCATATTTCTTTGGTTAAGCTGCCTTTTAAATTTAAATTTTCACTAAAATGCAGCAGTTTTAATGAATAGTTCTCAATTTGCAATAGATTTTTAGAATTGGCTGAAATCAAGACTTGGTTAAAGTTGGCTTAATTGCCAAGACTAAAAATGATGACAGTTTAAGAGAAAGAAATGCCAAAACTCCCATTATCATTATTCCAAAATAATTTTAATTTTAACATTTTAAACTTTTCGTGTTTCTAGACCATCTCTGCAAATAAGAGGCAAACCAAGAACAACCCCAACACAAAAGTAATATCCACTTTAAAATTTGGGGTTGGGGTTACCCACACAGGATTTGGTGGAGGATGTTAGTCAAAAATATTTGATAGTCAGTTTGAATTGCAAATAATATAGTTCTAAGGTAATTTTCAAGTAATGAATGCTCAATTATATGTCCAAAGTTTAGGTGATATTACAAAAATGTTTTTATTTCCTAAAACGAATGCAGCAAAATGTTTAAAAAAAGAATTTTGTAGTTCATTTCATGAAAAATTTAAAACAGGACACTGGGTGTTGACTATTTGAGGTCATTTGTATGAGTTTGATAAAAGGTCCAGGGTTTAACAACAGCCAGATAATATCAAAAAATGTATAACAGTGTCCACCCCGCAATGGTAGCTCATGTCCCTTCTCAATTACAACTAATCAGACTTAATGCAAATTCCTTGACTTTCAACAATGGTATTGCTAAAGATACCAAATACCAAATGCCAGAGTTCAAAAAATCCACCATCTTGTTACAATGTTTCACATGCAATCATTTGTCGCTGTTCATTTTCATAAAAGCCCAACTTAATTTGGTGTTGCCGTGACTGGTTGCCAAATTGGACACTTAATTGTTACATTATGGGTTTTGATTCAATCATTTTCAGGTCAATGCCTTGTACTTTGCTTGTTTTTGACCAGGGGGTAGGGGAGAGGGGACACTCAGATTGATGTATATGTTTTATCATGTATCCTCGGACATAGAGGACATACTTTTGATGACAAGAGCACCCCCCCCCCCCCGCCACCCAAATTGTTACTAATCAAAAATAGATCAAGATAACCAAAAATCAGTAGGAACAGGACTAGTGAGAATGTAATACAACATGGGTCTTGGCTTTAGTTATTGTGACTAATTAAAATCTGGGATAAATAATGAAAAAGGGGGTAATCGGGTGATAAAATCAGAAATCAAATGTGTGAAGTAGCAGAAGATAAGGATGTGTGGGTAACAAACTATAAAACGCAGGGGTAAATGGATGAAAGGCAGGCCGTAAATGGGGGATTGGGGATCTCTTTGGTGGCACATGGTGAATCCTATTATTGTATTTAGTTCTCCCCTCCCCTCTCAGTTATTGTACATTGAGATGCTGAGAGAAAAACACAAGCCTTTGATGAAAAATATCATATGATAATTTCAACACTATAGACACTGGCATAATCAGATATTTTCAAATATAATTTTCATGGAGGAGTAAGAACTTTGTGCATGGTCACAAAAGGTAACCCCTCAAACTTCTTTAACTTTTTCAGTTTTCCAAGTAAAAAAATAGGCATACAGACAACAAAAAGTGTCACACTATCACTCATTAAAAAGTAACGCAAATATAAAATATCTAATTTTGCAAATACAAGAGTAAATGTTGATATAATACAAATTTGTTTGCAGTCAATGAGCAAATGGTTTTCAAGAAGCTGTTATTGTTTGTATAAAATATTTCAAATCAGGGACAAATTTTAAGTTTTTGCAACATTGTAGATAGTTAACATGACCCGAGACTATTTTAAAGATTTTTCTAAAATGGCATGGAATTCAATCAGCAGGCAGCAAATTAAGACATGAAATTATTGGATTTTGCACTTGGAGCAATTGTGTTGTTCTAACAAATTCAATTTCCTTACGATTGCTTAGCAAGGACAGTTTGAAAATTGAGGATGGACACGAGGTGAGGACGATCTAATGAAATTACCAGTGGTGAGGCCAAGTCAAGTGATTTGAGATTTATAAGCTTACTGGATAGTCTATGCAAGTAAAATCGTTTTTGTCTGGCTATCACCCATGACAACCAAAGCAAGGAAAAATGCCTTCAGTGTATTTCCAAAAGTACATTATGATTACTAAGCTAATATAACTTTGAACTTGCTGCTGTATCGAGTAAGATATTTTTATATAAAACTGTCTGTTTGACCCAATTTCAATGTTTATCTACCTTAGAATTGGCATGGCTAGTTGCCTTTAAATGAGGAGTATTAAAACTATGAAAATATGATTATACTTTATCACCTCTGAATGGCCTGCAGTGTGTCTGCCAAAGTAACGTGGAGGAACATGATTAGAGAGGAGAAAGAGAAGGTATCATTTTATGATTTCAGGTTGAAAAGTAAGCTGCTGCTACACATATATTTGACCAATGTACGCCTAACATTTGAAAATTAATGATAATAATATAATATACACCATTTATGAAGTGTCTTTTCCTAATGGTTCAAAGCGCTGGTGGCTATACACTGCCGTCAGGAAGCCATCACATTCATTTCGCTTCAACTAGGTGTCGCCGACCAAGCGCACTTAGATTGTATTGTTCCTTAACAGCTTCCCAATAACGCTTGGGTCGACAAAGCAATGAGGATTAAATATCCTGCCCAAGAACATACCTCGTTGGTCAACTCACGACCTACTGATTCGGAGTCCTGTACCATTCCATTTATTATTTCATATTTTTGTCTAGATCATATCTGAGGTAGTAGACAAGGGGTTGCTTCAAAACTTGACAGACGACAGATTGCCTGGAACTGGCAGTTTCGGCCAATTGCCATTGTTCCAGAGTAAAAGCAACCGGCTAGATCCCTTTAAGGCTTATGTTGGTCCAATACAGTGTTCCTGTTAAGGCCGTATGGCATGCCATTGGCGGAGGAGCAGTGACAATTGGTGCAGCTAGTTTCTGAAAATGCTTGAGAAAGATATTTTGCTAGCTTTATTGAGCCAATTTTCAGCCACAACTATTGATTTTTGCGAAAAAAACTTTTTAACTTTGTCAAAATTCAAAATTGCTCAAATTTGCGCAAGTTCAAAAACCTCAACGATAACAGTGGTCCAATGCATGTTGTGTTACAGGGCCATTACTGGTCATCGTGATGAATGAAATCCCATATTTTGTTTTTGGTTGCATGTGTGCATTATCATAAGCAGCCCCTTAGAATTTTATTTCTTACCATCATGATTTGCTCATCTCTCAACCATTTTTCTGATATCAAACTTTTTGAGTTTGTAGATGAAATATCAAGTTATACGTAACAATGCAAGTTTTGATTTTGTAAAGCTATTTAAACCAGTCCACGTTAAAGCACTACAGTGGGAATTTAAATTTTGGAAAAACTATTTTGCCCATTCAATGTTATACTTACAGTGGGAATTTCGATTGTGGACAAGTATTTTGCCTAGTAAATGATTGGCCGATTTCACCATCTGGTTTTAAGTGGACAGACACAATTGAATTTTCTTCAGGTGAATGTAAACAGAGACTGGTCAGTTGAGTCAATAGTGCCTTTCTATTTGGAAGCTATATATAGAGTGTTATAGGGGCAAAGGGGTGAGATGTTGGAAACTTTGGTTGGGGTCCCTCTAGGGTACCTTTATGGGAATTTTTGAATACATTTTTGTTGTTGAAAATGTGTATTTGTGAAAGTGTAAGCTTTAATAGAATTTTCACTTGAAAGGTTTACAGGTTGATTCTTAGGTCATATGGGGTTAGGTTGTTTAATTTCATAGGTCTCAATTTCATGCCTTCTTTGGGCTTGTTATCAAGAGCACTTCGTCATGTGCGTGCAAGAAAGTCTTATCTACAAAGGCTACCTTATGTAATATTTTTTAACCCCATGTCACTAGAATGCAAAAAAAACTTAACATTTCTCTCCTATGTATGTCAGTGGCTCTTGAAATGGTTCTTCAGGTGACACAGTCTTGAGCCACTGACCCAAGACTGGAGATTATAGAGTGTGCAATACAAAATTATGAAATATAGCAGCTATTGCAGGTTTGACTTTCTTGCACTCACATAGTGACTTGTTCGTTGTGCATGAGTAAAATATTGCTTGCAATTTGAATAAAAATACTGTGAATAAAAATTCCTGGATCTTGACTAATAGATATAGTTTGACAGAATGCAAGCAGATTTGAACCAAAAGCCATTTCCGATTTTAAGTTGGATTTGATCCAAACCTCACCAAACATTGATTCCTAAGATGTGCCACTTCTGGTAGAAAACAAATTTAGCACACTAGAATATCACCCCTGAAACATCCAATTACAGTTATGTAGCTTCCATACATCTTGTTATGTTTCTGCTTGTTTCATTGATTCCTAAGATGTGCCACTTCTGGTAGATAACAAATTTAGCACAATAGAATATCACCCCTGAAACACCCAGTTACAGTTATGTAGCTTCCATACATCTTGTTATGTTTCTGCTTGTTTCATTGACTTTTAAAAGAAGGCAATGTCAGCCGATTGCATGACAGTTAATTCCCCAACGTCACAAGCGCTAATTAAACCTTCAAATTCAGAACTCAGTGACAGTATATTGGAATGTCACAATAGCGTTGGGCTGGGGTGGTAAGCTAAGAACAATAGCGTAGTTGAAAATTCACCTTTTTTCAAGGGGGAATTCACCTTTTTTCAAGGGGGGGGGGGGTGATTGCAAATCTGTCCAAATCCTTCAAGCTTTACAAACAAGGGACCAAGTGTACTTTAGGTCCCATCCAGAATTTTAGGGTTTAGGGTTAGGGTTAGGGTTAGGTTTAATTTAGGGTTAGGGTGTAGGGTTAGTTTTAGGGTTAGGTTTAAGGTTAGGGTTAGGGCATAGTTTTTGATGGGGAAATTGTTAAGCGTACATGATAAATAAATTGGGCCATCTTGTTAATTTTTTAAAAGAGGGATAAATTTAAGTGACTTTTTTTGGAATCTGATACAACAAAATTTGTTGATGTCTTTATGTACCATTGAATGGCTGTTTTCCAACATGTCCTCAATATCAAAGGGCAACAAGTACCGTTTTTGATGCCCCCCTCCCTTCCTTCACTGATACCAGCGGCTTAGAAAGTGTAACCTTCATGTAAATCTCATTGAAATTGATTCCATGTGTTTAATCACCAGTTAAGATTAAGTTCAAGATTAAGCAACTAATCCCAAATTTTGTTCGGATTTATCGGAAGATACCTTGTGAAAAGAACCTAATCATATTTGGCTTAATTAAGATTAAACCTGAACTTTTGATCAACAGATTTCTTTTCTTTCTGTGCTATTTTGGTTTTTTACTCTAAATTGTTGAAAAATTGCTATGACAAAGCATGTTTTCATTGAAAGAAACATGCACAATTTGCTGGCCTGTTTTCTGAGTGCTAAGCCCATTTGAAGACATACATCTTAAGGGAAAAATTGTATCTAGCTGGAAAGGGGAAAACATTTTGAGCTTAACATTATTCATGCAAAAACAGTATTCTTGTGCATCTATTATGCTGAAAGAAAAATCTTGTTTTAAGATGCAAATTGGGAAAAAACAGGAAAAGAACCAAACGTGTGGGGTAGAAGTTTAAAATCATTTCTAATAACATGTAAGTATTGCTTGTGAACAGTACCTTTCTCAAGTGGAACCCCCATACCCCAGTATTGGAGGAGCCTCGAGGGGAAATATGTCACTTTTTGACATTTGTATTAAAAAAGATGAGATTTAAGGAGATTTTTGATGTCACATGTTCATGAATTTCTACTTTATTAACTGCTTTAACACTTCACAAATGCCTAATTACAGCGAGGTTTTAGAAGTCAATTAACAGCCTTACTAAATGTCACAATTATGTGAATTCTTCTTTTCTATTTTCAGTTTTCGTTTTCACCGCCATTTGCTAAATATTTGATATAAGAGTACTTCTACGTATTGAAGCGCAGTTTCATTATATACCAAGTTGTCAAATTAACAGTGCCCGTGGTAATCCTATCGGCTGCTAAATGTTTGGCGCCAGGGAGGGAAACTCAAATATACCTGGGATGTTGGGATATGTAAAGTTTGCTTTCATGAGAAATGGCTCTGCATGAGTCTCACTTTTACTTATGAAAACCCAGCATGGAAAAAAACTGCATTACATTTATACTCTGGTTGTATAACCTTGCGGGGAGGTTACAATGTATTAACGGCATCATACCGGGTAGAAATTCAGTGGATACCGACCAGACATGGTGGATGACTGTACAGTGGCTGTAAGAGAACGTGGAACATGAATTAAATTCAAGGTCCCATCAATTTTCTTTCAACTACCACCCCTACCCTCAGTTTAGTCCCTTGTAATTGTACCAATCTCAATCTGCGCTCAAATTGAAAGTGATTTCTTTGAAAGATAGCTCTTTTTTCAAAAGTGTAAAGAACCGAGCTAAAAGAACTTCATGGCATGATATTCTTCCAAATCTCATCTCTTTCTTTGAGCTAAAAAAGGAATTGATTGAAGACTGTACTTGAACAATGTGTGTAATGTAAATGGGAAGATATAATAGAGCTAATCAGACTGCTGAATGGGAGAGAAAGCAAGGGAAATGGGGAAACTTGTCAACATAAAATGTGCTTAAACTATGCATGGAAATGTACTATGAAATGTGCTGGAAATATTTTAAAATCATCACCAACGATTGTAGAATTTCATGAATGAATGATTACTGCAGAAAAAACATTAGCTTTGGAGGTGTTATGCATGACAGTAATGAAGTATAAGGATGTGGAAAATATTCTTGCAATGTAGGAAAATATGCAGAAAATGTAAAAGCTATGTATGAAATTCAGCATCCAGTCATAGAATGTAGCAACGTTTATCGGGCTTGGAATGTAGGAAACTATGTGAGGAATGTAGAAAATATGTATGGAATTCAGCAAGTCTGCTAGTTACGCCAAAAGGTGGTGAATGTCAACTATCGATAGAAGTTAATGTTTGTCTTAGTGATAAGACATTGTGTGCCGTGTCGCTGTCTTGGGTATGCTAAAGGGCTAAAAGCACAGTGAAAATTGGCCGATCTATAAACTTCATCCCATGCTTTTGAAAACATTTTGAGTGTTGCGACGGATTGTACGGATACCTGGGCAACTGTTGAAAACCTTGCAGCACAGTATGGACTCTATTTAGGTTTGATAAGATATCGTATACAGTGTCTGCGCATACCACTGTGATTCTTTGCTTGGTGTCTTTTTCTTGTTTTGGATATATGTGTCTGAGTGTGTGGGTCTTAGCAACAAACTAGAGCACTCAGTGGTTATGTGAGGTGGATAGATAGATGGATTATGACGCTAACTAAATAAAATATCGATAATGGATTCTTTAAATGGTTTACTTTTTCCTATGGATGAAATGGGTAAGTAGTAATGCACTTTTTTTTGGATGGTGGGTTGTAAAGGATATTTGATTTCACAATAGATTTTGATATTTTTTTAAGATTTTGATTTGGAGAAAAAATATTTTTGATTTCAGGATAAAAAGTTTGATTTGAGTGATCAATATTTGAATATGACATATCAATACTTTGAGTTAAAGGTGCATTGGACAAAATTTCATCAGCAGATGATTTACACTCGATATGTTCTATAATAACAGTCAAATGCCAAATATTATAAAAAATTTGATCACAACAGGCAGAAAGGTAAAAAACTCGAGCATCGTTTTGCATATCTGATCTTGGGTATGAGGCTATTCTATTAAAGTGTGTATTGATGCTATATGTCAGGAAAGAGGTTAAGTTATGTAAAAACATTGTTTTTACATCATAGATTGCAGATAAATCCAAAGAAATTTCAATTTTGCATTGGATCTCCAATAGTAATACAGCCAACTTTAAGATTTCAACTTCAGAGGGCAGTATTTATCATTTTTGCCAATGATAATTAATGATAAAACAAAAATCTAAATATTTTGATATAAAGGGATTTAATTTGAGAATGATACTTATGTATGATTCCATCATTACCACAAACACTTCATATTATGCAAAAATCTTGAAATGTTTTGAAAAAACACTTTGGGGATGATGTTGAACTTGTCCTATGCCCCTTTAAGAGATTAAGGCTTCAACATGTGATATCAAGATGACTAATCAATCAAGAGATTAAGTAGTTGATTTTGAAGGGATTAAGATTTTGATATGAGGATTCACAATTTGATTTAAAAGATCCTGATTTTGTTTTAAGAAAGACTTTGATGCTAATATCAAGATGTATTGTTTTAGGGACCAAGGATTTGATTTGAGAGATCAATACTTGGTTTAAGAGATCACAGCTTTGCAAATTATGTGATATATAAAATTTTGATTTTAGTAAAGAAGATTAAGGTTTTAAATTTTTTAAAGATGTTGAATTAAGAAATTTTGTCTTTTGAAGGAGAAAGATTTTGATTTGAAGTATCAACATTTTAATTCAAAATTACATATATGTATATGTTTTATCATGTAT
>JXSR01S008212.1:41035-52474 GCA_000969725.1 Ophiothrix spiculata
TAGCGACCATTGCTAAATGTTAGTGAAATCGGCCCCTGGTCTAAATACTATTAGTGACTTTGAAGAGTATAGAGATCAGATATGCTACAATGAACAACATGTACGAGCCGATAATTGCATCCTTTTGCCGACGTGGCCCTAGTTTCATAAATTGTCTTCACATCAAGAAAATGTATGTTTCATTTGTTATTAGTTATAGTAAAGACAACTGCATCCTTTTGCCGCCGCCGCCCATGTTTGATGAATTATTTGCCTTCTTAAAATATGTTGCATTTGTATAAATCTTAGTTACAGTAACTCTCGCTTATATATATTCTTTTTAAACTCTCGCTTATATTTTAGTTAACAAATTAACGCTGCACAATATTAGTTAAAGAGTATACATGCTTCTATTTTGTTTCGAGTAAATTCTTTGATAAAATGATAATAAATAAATCAGTGGAAACATGTCTCGATATTCATCAACAGTTTACTTAATGTTGTCAATAAGCCTCAGTTGCCTCCTGAAATATTCTGATAACATTAATTTACATCTGCAAGACTTGACTTGTTTATTTTCCTTAATGTAGAAAGAAAGTTAATTAAGAAAATAAAAATGAGTTTTTGTACAAAGTGTGTTAAGTGTTTTTCTCACCCACTTATTTTAACAATCACACTAGCTAAGTAGGGTTTTTATGGGCAACTTTGGGCTTGTGGAAATTTAAACTTTATCAGAGTTTCACTTTACATTTTAATTGTTAGAAAATTTAATTTGTCAAACCTCCACTATCAAATAATTGTGCATCATTATCCATTAAACAACTCACCGCATGTCCTTGTATAGGAACGTACCATCAATGATTTTATACTAACTTTCACAGGACGTTATTTCAGTGGCGTAACAGATAGGGGGTAAGGTGGGCAAACTGCCCCACCTGAAGATTGTCAGCAGGGATTTTTTTGCCAAAGTACCAGGAAAAGAGAGGGTTAAAGTAAGAGTAAACGAGGAAGAAAGAGAAGGGTATCATTGAAAATCTGGCAAGAAAAAAAAATGACTCAAAATGGGACCAATCAGCCCTTTTTAAGTCCATTTTCAAAATCAACTATTTGTTTTTGGTGTACAAAATATAAAAAACAGGATATAAAATGTGCCGGGAAAAATTGGGGGAAAATGACTTTGTTCCACCTGAAAATTTTTCCTGTAAATCATATGCCCTAAAAATGTTATTAGAAATACTAAATGTTTGAAATTACCATAGATTCTAAATAGACCTAATTCACTCTACAAGAGAGAAGCTTGTAAAGAAATTGTATATTTCAAATGGGAACTTATTATTAAAAAGACTGTTACAATTTTCCAAATACAATGCATGGCAAAGTGGGCCAGCTCGACTTTACAATAATTGTCAAATTTGATGATATTACTTGAGAATCTCTGATGTATTTATCTCTGTGAAAATAATTAGCCTCAATATCGCAACAGATTTGTTCCAATTTATTGCTTCTGCTGATTCATATAATTTGCAGTAACTATAGACGTAAATAGACTTGTGGGTGTTATTGTGATAAACTGATACAGTTGTGGTGCATACTTGTTTCTCAGTCATTTCAAAATATCTCTGAATCAAGCCTTTTCTGTATATCTCTGAATCAAGCCTTTTCTGTATCTCTCGGAATCAAGCCTTTTCTGGACTCGTGCTGTCCTTATCAAACAATATTATGGTCATATTTTGGTTGAAATAGTATTATTACTCTGGTATATAGGGAATGATTTGTTTAGCTTGAAATCCAAGGATAAACAAAGAAAATGTTTTTTTATTGTTTTGTGCCCCAGCACTTAGTGCCAATCCTGCTGCACCAATCTAGTCTTCCACCCATCAAGATGTTCTGTACCAGATGCAGGCCCATTTTAAGCAAAGATCTCCCAAACCTTAAAATCAAGCCAAAAAAAATTGTAATCCTAAATCTGCCAAAAAAAGTTAAATGAATTTTAGTTTAAAAATAAAAAAACCTAACCATCTATAATTTGATAGCTAAACAATGTGATAAATGAGTGTATATGAAAAATGGTTCCACTATTGTAAGTCCAGATCTAATTGGTTGTGCCATTTTTCAGGAAATTACGATGATCTCACTTGACCTATTTTATGCACCAAAAGGGCTTCTCGTAATATAAAGAAAGGATGATAGATATTGAAAATGATGGAATGTTGCATTTTTAGGAAAGGGGAAAAGCATTTTAGAAGCACTATATTTATAGATTCATATGATGTCAGTTTTGCTAATTTACGATTAAAATGGTGTAGTCAGCAAAAATGTGTAAAATGCTAGTTTTATTGATGATACTCCTGCATAATGTTGAAAAAAATGGAAGAATAAGATGACTTAATGCTAATATGGCTCATACCAATATGGTAAAAAATATCCCCCTCCCATTCCTATATCAGGGTTTTCAGAGAGCTGTGATGACTAATTTGTGTCAAAACCAGCGATGATGATAATTAGGATTGCAACGGTATTTTAAAGTGCTGTAGATGTTCTAAATTTCACTCACATTTAATTTTTACAAATTTTCCAAATTGTTTTTTTTAAATCTTAAATACCTAATTATGACATAAAATGAAATTTATTGATACCACAGACTACAGCCAAGTTCCCAAATCCTCAATATAATTCATTTTCCCTTAAAAATTTTCAAAAAAATGTTCAAATTGTGAAATAAGCATCAGCAAAATTAAAGACATTATACAGTACCTGCCACTTATGAATAAAGTGCCTTGGTCATATTGCACAGGTACCCCCAGGCTACTAGAAAAAGATCGGAATCCAGGTATAATGGTATGTTGATTCACAATTTGCATTGTAAATAAATGAACTCTTACACTTACAAACCTATGTTATCCAAACATTGTCGAGTATTTGAATTTCTCCAATATTGCGATGAGCAGCATCCATCAGACGCAAGGTTAAATTTGAATGCTCTCAATATTGCTGCTGTATGGAATATTTTATTAGAGGAATTTTAAAAAGGGTTACATTGTATATGACTGAGGTAGATGGAAATTGTTTTCCCCCTGGGAGAAAATGGAATTGACTCAGTCCATAATGAAGAATGCAGGAGACATAATTGCTGAATAACTTAAGGTGGTTTTTCGGCTGCAGAGTATGCAATCGACTTATTTTTATCCAAACTATGTGACCGAAGTTGAATTTGAGATGCTTACACATACTTGTTTATACCTACCCCCTGTCGTTTGAAATTCTTAATGAGTACGACGGTGCGAATCGGCTTGCCTAACAACGGAAGCGAAGTTTACTCCAGTGTGCACCACGTGATGTGTTAATGTACATGACCATGTGGATAATTATGATATAGGGAGATGATTATATCTTGTGTAAACAATCCAGCTTTTTTAATAGATTTAATGTTGGACGATTGCATGCAATTATTGACCATCGTCTGTGTGGACGTGTGTGATGATTTTACACCAAGAAGTTGCCTTGTTAAGACTGCAAAAATGCAACAAATCAGCAAAAGATGAAGAAAACATCAAGCAAGCGTTAAACTTGTTTAGATTTTGTTTTTGAACCAGGAAGTGACCTTGCATACTGCTTGCTTCAAGTCAAATAACCCGTCTCTACCTTGCACTGCCGATTGCCAATCAGGGATACCGATTTCCTTGGATTATTTCTACCAAATATTTCATACCAAAGATATTTGATTGTTTCCACTACTTGTGAAATATTATATATGCAATTGTAGTGATTTTGTTTATATTGCGTGTTATTTCAACATGGATGTTTATCAAAGTATAACAGCGCCACCTATACCACGCGCACACCGCTATACTCCGATGGAAAAAAGGCAGAGACGTCTGAAGTATCGTTCTTGTCCGAGTCCATTTCCGTATGAGGTATAGTAAATTAAATGTGTATACATTACTGCAAATTTTGACCTCTTAATCAGCTGGTTCTTTTGTTTTATAAAATTAGGAATTTGAAGCAATGTACTATTTATTATGACATATTTAATATTATTAAAGATTTTTATATTTATCATGAACATATCATAATAAACAATGGTCATTACAGATATCTGTTATTAATTATTGACACCTTTTGAATATGACCCCTAAAATGGACTATCAGCTCTTTTGAAAATCACACGACCAAATATAATTTTTAATTGTTAAATGTTCATTAGTAATGGTCATTTGCACTGGTCAATTTGATATTGAAAGATGTAACTTTTGACCTTGATTTCTTGTTTACAGATGGCCAGGTAAATGCAATTTATTGTAGGTATATTTTGGCCATTTTGAGAAATAGCAGTAATTACGACAATGATACAAATTTTCAAAGCGGTTTGATCAAAAGAATCTATGATCCAAATGGAAAATCGCTATAAAAAGCCGATATTTTTATTATTATTATTATGGACCAAAATCATGGAATCGGGCTATTTTGTTGAAACTGAGAGCTCATAGGTCGAAGCATGAGTCATACTTTTAGAGTGTATTTCAATACTATAATAATAATAATTTGTATTATCAAATTATTATTTTAGTGTAAAGCACAGTTCTTGTTCATATAATTTCAGTTCAATTTCGAGGCATTATTGTAGAAATTTAAAAATAACATGCATTAATAGTCAATTAAAGTTATGTGATGAATATTACAATGATATTATTGAAAATGATACTCACACAATTTATAAATAGAGCCAGAAGGTAAATAAACATTTTAATATTAAACCCAATCACTTCAAGATCTTAGAAATTAAATATATCATACCTTTATTAATTAGTTTTGAATGCTATTTAAAGAATTCTATTTTGTTATCAGCAGGAGATAAGAATTTCTATGTTTATCATACAGTGCCTTGTATTTATTTTGAAACTCAGTATCATCATTATACATAGCTTGACTTTGGTAATGGGTATTTTCATTTGTGAAATATTTTACTCAAATATTTGATGCCAAGGTTAAGGTCATCGATGTCATTGCTCCAGAAATGATCAAAAGGCTCGTTGACAAGATAAAGATATAATTAGCCGTGGTTAATTGATTGCCTTTGTGTGTATAATTACTGACAAGTGAAAGGGAAAACGAGTCTTTGATTTGCGTTGAAAAATTATTTGCTGAAAATGGAAAATGTCACAGAAACGTGACTGTCCATTTGATTTGAACTGATGTGAACGTTCATCCCTAACCAGCCGTAAATACAACTGATGTTCCTCAAATGAAGTTTTCAGGTGTTTTGAAAAAAGTATAAAGATTATGACACTACAAGAAATGGATTTGCAGAATCACATCCTTTGCATGTATTTCACTTCAAATAATGCAAAAATATTGCTGCATTTATGGCTTGTTTGAGATAAACGAACACATAGAAGATTTGATTGAATCGCCAAATTACTTCTCAGCTACAATTCACATGATACTTCGCATGAGTCAAGGTTACGTACAAATAAGTAATAAATTGACACGATCACATTAAATCCTCCATGGTTTTATTTTTAGAATCATTCCCCTTTCTCTTTGTTGGCCTTTGTGATGGTCTGTACCTGGTTACTGTGGTAACCACTTTGTCTTGTCTGAACTCTTAATATTGATAATGCAACATGGCTGACACAGATGTTAGACAATATGCTGACAAAAAAAATGGAATATTCATCCAAACTTTGTTGAAGTTTATTGTATTTTCTTGTTACATGGTCCAAAATGTATTCAGTCTGACCAAATATTTTTTGAGTGGGGCTCCCAACATGTTTTCTTAAAATTCATCTTTAAATAAATAAACATACTAAAATATGTTGATTCTAATCTTTCTTGAAAATTCTGTCCATCTAATAACCATTATAAAATACATTCAAAACAAAAATAGACTTGTCTAAAAAGGAATTTAATTTGTGCTGCGCATCTCCTTCAGGTTAAATTTAGTTCATTGTTGTTGATGTCCACCATAAACAAAAGGTTTGCATGTTCTATAAACAGCCGTTTTTATTAACATCAAACAAGTCAGTTGCGTCATTTGACCCATTTTAATATATTGCATCCACTGTTAACATCCTTTTTAGCCAACATTGCGATGGAGATGGGGTCTGTTCTTTGTGAGTTTCGATATATATGCATTCCATTGATTCCGTTGCCAATTTGTAATCAAAAATTCAAAATGCCTGCAGTAGATTGAAATGCACAATACCATAATCCAGTAGGATTCTTCCAACTAGTAATTACTGTTTAGTCATTGCATTTTTAAGATGAATTTTGAATTTTATCTTGATCTTTTTGATATCTGAAAATACATCAGGAGTGTTTTTTCTTATTTTTCTGTGGAATATAATTTTTTTCAATAAATTTGCAATTCATTTTGTATGGAAATAGGGGTTAAATCAATGCACACTGAATTTTGATGCATCCAAAACACAAGGCAATTCAATTGTTCATCAAATAGTACCCTGTATACACAGTGTATCAGCTGCCGTGAACTCTGTCCTGAGAGGCGTAAAGTCAAGGGTTATATTGAAAATATTTAATCAAACTCTTTTATTTTCAAGAGTTTTCTTTTCATTTGGTCTATAATTAGCCTTAGTTTTATCCATGATTAGCCCTACTGAGTTTCCTAGTAACTCTGTAAATGCTCCATGTTTTCCAGATGACCTATAGTGCGGTTGAAGATGAAACATTTGTGGTCTAGGCCTATACACTAAACTTATGCCATTTCCAACTTTTGTCCAAAGTAAATTTGATTGCATACTATTAATAAGAACATCTGAGACTCTTTTAAAGGCTGATGTCAAAACTAGACATGCGAGTCTCAAATTAGTATTCAATTAAATAGTAGAACTTGTTAAGAAACTTGACTATTTTTACTAAAAGAGACTCTTTGAGTAATATTCAAAATATAGTGCATCTAAAATTAGCAGTCGGCAATTAGCGCTACTGATAGTAGTACTCCGGTAATTGATATGATCCTGTTCTCAATGACATGCTAGCCAGGAAGGTTGGTAGGATAGATACCTAGTGATGTCATTTACTATTTATTGCCGTGGCAACATATGGTCCTCTTTCATGCATCTCTGGTGCCAAGATGCGAGGTTAAGGCTAGGATTCAGGTTCAAAACTAGGGCATGCCGTGAGTTACTATCGCAGCTTAAAGGTATTATTAATGCACGATGCTATCAGCAGTAGATGGGTGGTATTAATGAAGTGATGAGCTGCAGTGAGTGGATGGATGATACAAAAACTGATGGTATAAAAGAAAGTGATTTTTAACCTTTTTACTTACCTACCTCAGTTTAACCCTTTCCAATCTTAGGGCCACTTTGGTTTACAGCAAAGTCTTTGTTATCGAAACTGCTAAAATACAACTGAAATTTCAGTATTCGATATCTTTTTAGATCTCCTGTTCACTTATTAAACTATTTGAGGTCTTTTTCGAGGATGATATTCCAGATTTTGGCACTATACTAAAAATACACATGCTGTATGATAGGCCTACACCATAAGACTGGTAAGGGTAAAATGATTCTTCTTTAATTATTATAATAATAGAAAAATCAAAATCTATTTGCTTGAAGATAGAAATTACGTAAAAGACATTCACATTTTCAAGTTCTCATATAAATTCTTTGAATTGATTGAATTCCTTTTTGTTTTCATTATCTGCTGAAAATATGATTTTTGATTATTAAAGGGGAAAAATCATGAAGTCTTGAGAAAGTATTTCCGGAATCCATACTGATTTATGATCGATTAGATCAATCATATTTATAATAGGCCCTAAAGAGTGAATGTACATAATCAAAAATCACTCCAGTGCCAATGTAAATGTCATTGATCTGAACATATGGTACATAAACCTCGCTACGAGTGTTTAACTCAAACTATAGCAGGGTCTTTGTTGACTCTATCGCTTAAGAAGGGAGACAAAATAAACACTGAGACGCAGCTTATTATGATTATGAATATGAATATCTTAGCAAGATTGCATAGAGTATCAAGCGTTGCATTTCCATAATCATGTTGAAGTGGAGTGGACTGGAAATAACCACCTCCAGAGATAGTTCTGTTTTCTGATTCCTGATGGTATATAGATTTTGTCTTCGCAATCCACACAAGCCATATTAAACCTAAAGCTCCCAAAGGTTGCAAGAGAAATTTGGTAGAAATATGTCAGAGATGAGTCTTATATTATAAGCACCAAATCACTGCATAGTCGACAAACACCGGGTTGCTTGGCATTGGAGAACAAGGGATTGGGGTGAGAGAGGTCTCAGGTTCAAAGCCTGGTGGAGACCACCAATTTTTGACACATGTTATGCAAATTAGACAAGTTGAATATCATCCTCAATTTTCTCCTGAAATAGTTCAAGATTTTCGCATCATTTTAAGTGTTAATGATTATAGTGGAAGCATATGCGAAGTCCCATTGATATGCGAAGTCCCAGCTAAATACAATGGGACATATGCGAAGTCCCATTGTATTTAGCTTTTCTTTAACCCTTTCCAGTCGGAACACTTTTTCCGCCACAGGCGGAAGGCATTTTACCTGTAAAGTGACTTCTAAAGTAAATTAAATTTATCCTCAGAAATATTCGACATAATTCAATGAAACATCAGCATATAGACCTTTATGAACTGTATACATTGCCTGTGATAGTGTTTTGGAAGGTAAGAGGTCATGAAATTAGTTATATTATAGTGTTAGTTAGGGCGTACCCCATACGCCCTACGCCTGAGCTGGCAGTAATTTAGGCCATACGCCCTACGACAGGAAAAGGTTAATTTTCATAATTGGCAGTTATAAGTGTATATCATCTGTAGATATATTTCCCCTAGAGAAATTACAAATTTAAATAATTAGGGAAATCTCTCTTTAGTGGAAACACATTGTAAATACACAAGAAGACAGTGGAGCAGTATATTGAGTTACACACATTCATGATAAGGCCCCCCAAAAAGTTGTTTGGTTGTCCTCCACCGCTCGCCCCTATTTTTTGAAAATGGAAAAGAGTTTTTACTATACAAAAGTATACTGCACCTAATTTTCAGATTTCCAAAAAAGGGGGTTTTTTCTTTGAGAATTTTGATATTGTGTAAATATTTTTTTTAAGTTGTTGTTTTCATTTTGTTTACATTTTAATACTGTTTTTAAACTTATATAAAGAGATTTTTCAGTAAAACTTATTTACATCTTTGTCCTCCATCGCCCGCCCCTATTTTTTGAAACTGGAAAAAAGTTTTTACTGTACAAAAGTATACCGCGCCTAATTTTCAGATTTCCAAAAAAGGGGGTTTTTTCTTTGAGAATTTTGATATTGTGTAAATATTTTTTTTAAGTTGTTGTTTTCATTTTGTTTACATTTTAATACTGTTTTTAAACTTGTATAAAGAGATTTTTCAGTACAGTATACTTATTTGCATCTTTATAGAGGCCATAATTTGGTGTAGCTTTGACTTACATTTGAAAAAAAATCTATGAAAAAAAAACAATCTGCCCGCCAGCACTTGCCCAAAAAAGTTGTGGACGACAACCAAACAATTTTTTTCCTAATGTGATGAAAAATACATATTTTAAATGATATCATATTAGTTGAATATTCACTTAAGCAAGCGTGAATATGATATGCAATTAAGAAAATACAGATACAGATAAGATATCTCAGATATGGCATTTATCAATGTAGCCATTTATGCTCTGAATATTCTAGCCCCTTAGGTTTCCATGTCAGTTTATGACCTACATTCAGTATCATTAATGCACAGATGCACACACATCTCCCAGATTACAACCAGATTACGCTCAGAATTAGGCCGAGAAAAGAGGCTTCAGACGTACATTGACAGTTGGTCAAATAGTGGGATGTTAGGCTATATTACTTTTAAAGGGAAACAAAGATTTGTACATTAGGTAGCCATGTATTAGGAGATAAATTCCTTTGGAATTACTAAAATATCCCGTTCAGCAAGTATGTACCAGTGAATAGAAGAGATTTATTATGTTTTCTATAGACCTTTTCAAAACACAACTTTTTAAGAATTACAAAAGCCGATTTTACACTTTCCGACAATTGCCGGCAGAAAAAGTGCCTCCTTAACACAATACCCAGAATACAAAGTTTACGTTCAAGTTAACTGAGTGTATACGATTTTTAACTTGTAATTAGGGTGAGCAATAAGGAGGCACTTTTAGTGTGGTGCGCCCTGAGGTGACTTTCAATTTTAAGTTTAATCAGCCGAATTCAAATGCAAATTTTACACTTTCTGGCAGTGAGCACATGGTACCAAAAGCTGTTCAAAATTAGTCCAGTCCATGTAATCATGTATGGGTCTGGAAGAAAGTTTTGTTGACAAAATTGTGCATACTGTGAGCTTGTGCATGGTTTGTTGAAAAAAACAGCCACATGATCTGATGTTAGGAGATTTCCAAAACGATTTTGGAGCATTTAAATAATAGATAATCCCTATACCTTATAGGTATGATAGGTAAATCCTTGCTCAATCAGTACAATCTCTCACTCTCATAATTTGAAGTCCTAACTTAGTACTTACAATACCTGTTCCAATTTTATGAGGCGGGACCCTATATACTAAGGTGGATCATCAACCTTAAGGAACATGTAGAATACCGCTGTTCCTATGCATTTTTATTCATAATCCTAATTTGCAGCTTTATACAGTATTTGTTATTCCATCACAGAAGGCAGCTTTGGTTATGTACAGAACCTCGTGAGCTAATGTACTGCAAATTGGGTTTCTCTTGAAACCACAAATTTTCTCCTGAAATTAGACTTTCATGTCAGGGTATTCTACTTACATGTAACCGAGTTTAAAGAATATTTCCTCCCATGTGGAGTTTCTGTTCACTTTAGACGATGGGATTGGAGATGGAAAACACTTTATATGTAATGGAATATTTATAGTGTTTAGAGGGTTTCAGCCCTGATTTGGAGAAGGTTTGAGAATATATATGTGGTGTATAGCTTGTGCTGTATCAGTGTAGTATGAGGATAGCAGCCAATATTGCAAGTGCCACAGAAGCACTTGAACCTCCAAAGGTTTTAGAATTGAATTAATGTCAAAGCATACAATTCTGAACATTTTAATAGGAAATCCAATGCTGACTGCAAGCTTAGTATGTTCTGTTGATGCTCTTTCCGAAACAATTCTTCCTGATAATCTTTCTCAGGGTTATTTTTTTACAAAACTTGTTTACAGGTTGTTGTTTTTTATTGCCGATGCTTATTGTTAGTTTAAGCCAAATGGTTCTGATTGGTGAAATGAAAATGTAAATAGATACTTAAGTTATAAAAACACACTAAAATTTCAAAAAGTTATAGAAATTCATATTTCAAAAAAACTGACTCCGATTTATACTATTGTGATGCCTGTAGACCTTGGTGCCGCCCCTGTTTGCTTAATTCCATACACAGATACATGCTTGTGCTTGCTGAT
>JXSR01S008213.1:56652-70112 GCA_000969725.1 Ophiothrix spiculata
AGATACCGTTTGTTTCATTTCAATCAGTAGTATACAACAAAAGTTATATTGTATCAAACTTTTGGGTGGATTTTTGTATGGTCCAATTTCATGATTATTGGCCATAAAGTAAGTGTGTTTCTGAATGGAATAAAAATGAGTCACCTTGAAAAACTTATCATATCTGTCATATTTTTACATCAAATTTGTTCATTTCTTCAGCATAGATAAAAGAAAGCATGTGCGTAGTAAATAAGTAAACATCGTTACGGTTGAGCGAACAGATCAATGACAATACTCAATAGAGCTTCATTCAAGGGGAACTTACAAACTCGTGAAATTGGACCAGCAATGATTATTTGACAAAGCGTAACTTTTGTTGTACATTACCGATTTAAATGAAACAAACGGTATCCGAAAGTTCAATTCATGGGTTATAAAATGCAACCTTTACATACTTTCGAACTATCCTTAAACTCATGAAAATTGCACGCAAAGATTGTAAGGTTTATTCTGGGACACACTGTATATCATGAAAACTCTATTTTCTGGTACTTTCCTACCCGGATGATATATTAGCTTAGTCCAAGTATCAATTACTATTTACTTAGTCTGAGTCTGAAGGCACCCTAGTTGTCCGAAAACGATGAACACTATCTTAACCTTTTAAATTCAAAGACCGTGACTCACTTTTTAACAATATGTGACCCGTCATATCGAAAGGTACCTTAAGGTCGGCAAAATCAAAATTGATTTTTTGGTCTCATCTGAAAGCTGAGATTTTAAGCCGTAAAATGACACCTTGATTTTGGTTATTGGGTGTTCGGTTGCGAAGTTACACCCAAATTGATAAAAGGCATCGGGCTGATTCGGAAAACTATAGTTCTTAGAAAATCGAGTTTAAAGTTTTTGTATTTAATAAAGTTTGAATGGAGAGAGGATTTTTAGCTTTGTTTTTAATACATTTTACTTATGTTTTGGATGTTGGAACCTGATTAATATGATAGAATACACTTCAATGATAACCTTTCTGATGAAATTCGACCTTGGACGTGATTTTTTTACTATGCTTAGCTTCAATGGTCCGTATCTCGTAATGTACTATGCCGGTGTCATGAGACTAGAGTGTCCCCCATAACCAGGAGTCCGGGTCTAATTGAACTACACGGAATAAGACGCAATCAATGATTTATTGATCGCACATGTACGAGTACGTTGTACACAGTTGAACAGCAGCTAGGACATTTAGTCACACGGACGCTGTATTTCATTACACCGGTATTAAGGTACCTTTCGATATGACGATCCACATATAAACACTATTTCAGCCTGAAAATTAAAACATTTTCTCATTTTAAAAACGCCTTTGAAAACCATACTAGAGTTTGAATAGTTTTATAAATATATATATAATCATGCATCATAATAAACTCCAAGTTTAGTTAAACAATCCAATATGTTAAGTGCTCAACCCTAAAGACAACTAAAATAAACAAGAATCGCAGAGTTAAGTTGAATCATTTTACTACATGTGTTACAAATTTGTTTCGTTAGTGTCGAAGCCCTCATTTTTCAAAAGATAATCACTTTTACATCATGACATAACTTCGGAAAAGTGAGGGCTTCAGCCCTTGTGAAACAATATTGTTAAGTATGTATTAAAATGATTTAACCAAGTCCACTTTTTTTGTTAAATATAATACATATATATGCATAATCGTCTGCAAATGCAGTCCGTTATTTGTAGACTTTGATTGTTTCTTCTAAGAACTCATTATAATTCCATCGCAGAATACTTATTTTCAAATTTGGAGAAACTTGCCCAGCAAAATGATTGGCGGACTTTTTTTCCTTTTTAATAATTTGGAAAAACAAAACAAAAAATACCAAAAGCTTTCAAGGATTGTATAACGTATGCTTCAATCTTAATATTTTGAGTCGCTTTTGGCACTACATGTCGGCTCTTTTTTGATCTAAACAATAAAAGAAATTACAAATTGCACTACCAAAATATTTTAAGAAAACGCAAGTTTGAGTACTCACCAGCTCAATTACTCGGTGTAATTGTAACCTAATATAAACGTCTACCCGCTTTTCAACGTCCAATACCGGAAGAGCAGATGTAGGACCATAATTGGATAGTAGTTTCTCTGTGAGTTGAGAATAAATTCCTCGATGCTCGGCAGCATGACCCACTACAAAAAATTATGATGATGAGGAGGAGGATCAAGTCGACAATTTAATGTTACCATTTCTTAAAAGTTAACCTTTGTCGACCTAAGCTATTTTCTACTACGTCGTCACCTCATTGGGTGCCGAACTTGAAATAAAGATGCGGTCAAAAGTTATGTTCTTTTATATCATAGTATTGAGTAGGGCCTCTTCTGTGCATTGATACCAAAACCATGAAAATAGCCAGGCGTAACGTAATTATGGTAGTGATAGCCCTTTTTCGCAACCTTTTCAAAAGCACATGTGTTGCATACAGTCCCCGCAGTGGCGTCCCTGGACAAAATCGAGTACAATTCTAGTACTGTACTCGAAATGTACTATTTTAACCACATTCCACAGGTGTGCATTTAGAACACTGATTCGAGTACAATTCTAGTACAATTTATGTACAAAAAAGGGTACTAGAAATGTACTTGCTTTTATAAAAAGTACATTTCTAGTACTGTACTAGAATTATACTAGAATCATATCAAAAAGTACATTTCTAGTACTGTACTAGAAATGTGCTATAATTGTACTCGGATTTTGTTCCAAATCTGCAGCTTAGGAATGTCGAGTACATTTCTAGCACATACTATACTAGAATTGTACTAGAATCATATCAAAAAGTACATTTCTAGTACTGTACTAGAAATGTGCTATAATTGTACTCGAATCCTGTTCCAAATCTGCACCTTAGGAATGTAGAGTACATTTTTAGTACTTGAATTGTACTAGAATCATAGCATATTAGTACATTTCTTATAATGTACATCTAGAAATGTACTGGAATCGGCTCGTACTATAATTGTACTAGAAATACGTTCAAAATCTGCATCTTTGGAATCACAAATCCATTTTCAAGTCGATTTTAAAAACTGACAAGCAAAAAAATGAAGGTTTTAAGCGTTTTCTGCACATCTCTTGACACGATTTTCAGGTTTTCCCCATGTTTCCTCCTGTCTACCAGCTGCTTTCTCATTTTTCTTGTCCTTCCCGTTTTTTCCCGCTTGCTGTCCCGATTTCCCGCTGCGGAATTTTTGTCAGGGGGGAGGGGCAGTCTAACTTAACCCTCCCCTTAAATATATAAATTAATCAGTGAAAATGACATGATTTCAACAGAAGCATTTACTCCTAAATGTTGTCATTTAAATATTTTATATTTAAGAATATTTCATATTTAAGATGGAATCCTAAAAATACTGACATATGTGATGACTCACTCCGAAAAGGGGGGCTTTACGACTTATCACTTTTCAAGAAACAGGTGAAAATGGGCGGCGAAAAATAAAGAAAATAATGAGAATTTTCAGCAGATTTTCTGTTATAAAAATTAGACGCCTTGATCAATTTCAACACGTAAGGTGTAATTTTAAAGCTTAGACAATGCTGTAACAGATTAAATGATAAAATTAAAATTGATATCATCTGCAAAGTTCCCCCTTTCGGGGTGAGCCATCACATTTTTTGATGGTCAAAAATAGAACTCTATCAAAAGAGATTCCAAAAACAAAAAAGAGTTAAGAATGACATCAACCCCATTCTTCAATATCTTTTAATTTAATGATTAATCCCAAATGAATTCATTGTCAATAAATGTATAGTTGTTGTTATTCTGCTTGATTGTTATTGTTATTGTTGTTGCTTTCTTGTTGCTTGCGAAACTGCAATCACATGCAAAACCCAGGCGAGTTAATCATATTTAGATAACACAACGGAAAACATTGATACTTACCGGATAAAATGAAAAGCCAAACCCCAAAGCCATAAGTAATTGCAGACATGTTGACTCTCGGGGTATTTCTGATTAGTCCAAGTAAGCAGTGACTTTAAAATCGAGTTTTAACTGAAAGAAATATTTTCAAAAACAAGCACGTCAACTGAATATCTCTTGAAGTTAACATTGTTCTAGCACACCTAACAATACTGCGCTTTCATTACCAAAGCCCAATGGCTTATATCATGTATCGATTATTGGAAATGATAAATTGACCAGTAGGATTAAATGAGAATAAACATCTGTGTATTTCTATTGTTATTTATTTTACTTTTTTACCAGTAGTAGTACAGTTACAATGCATTTCTCAACATGAGAATAAACGAATCAAAAAAACGAAATGCACACAGTGTTATTGTCGGCATTTTTTCAAAGTTATTTTCAATGACAAATTTTGAATGAAATTATGCACCGCCCATATTTGTGGCTATTGTGATGCTTCACGCATGTAGTAAGCTTAATCACATGCAGATGTTTAATGATACATAAAAGCAAAATCCATCAAAATTGTTCATATTTCATTCAGACGTGTAGTTATGCATGATAATTACAAATAATCCATTACACCATTTTAGTAAAACAAGAAAGGGCTATTCCAAACTTTAATTGACAGGTCCATTGGCGGCGGAAGGTTGACATTTTAGGGGGACGGCTAATTTTTATGAGCAAAAATCGTCGGAGGAAAATTATGATATTTTGTAATGCGCTGCCAAATTGGCTGATTTCAGTTACAAAGTGTAAAAAATTTGAAATAGACCTTTTCAAAATCCATTCGGAAATCTCCGGAACATTGATCACATGGCCATTTTTTCAACCAATCACGTACAAGCTCATTAGTATGCACGATTTTGTCAACAATTGTCAATAAAAAAAGTCCGAAAAATCACTCGCATTTCAGTGCAATACAAGTGAAAAATAAATAGAACCAGACCCATACAATATTAGATACACTCATTCTGAACAACTTTTGGCCGATGGTACCATAAGCTCACCGACATAAAGAGTGAAATTTCCATTTGAAATCGGCTGATCTGCGCTGATTAAGCTTACGATTTGAAGTTGCATCAGGGCGATCAAATTGAAAGTGACTCTGTAGTGCTGACGCTAATTCCAAGTTCGAATTCGTACGCAACCAATTAACGAGAACGCGAACTTAACATTCTGGTTATTGTGTTGAAGAGTCACTTTTCTTTGGGCAATTGCCGGAAAGTGTAAAATCAGCTTCGGAAATTATCGGATAGTCGTGTTTTGAAAAGGTCTGATTTTTCACATTTAAATTATATCAAAACAAAGGGGAAAATTTCAATTTCCTTTCCTTTCTTTCTTCTTTATTTTTTGAGGGGGTCTGCCCCCCCCCCCTCGAAAAATTTAGGGGGGACATGTCCCCCCTCCCCCCCGCTTCCGCCGCCTATGGACAGGTCGCTTGTGCGGTAAGACCATTCGAAACTTTTTTTGTCGATTCTGACATTGTAAACTAAAATCTTTATATATGTAACATGGCAATTTACGATAGATTTAACTAAGTCAACGGTTCAGAGCTCTAGTTACGAATAGTAATATTCAGCATTCAAAATAGCCTATTGTGTTTTAAGGGCAAATGCTTTAGTACAACAAAAACTGTCATTGACGGGTCGCTTGTGAGGTAATTAGACCATTCGCTACTTTTTTTGTCAATTCTGAAAATTGTCAAATAAAACCTTTATATGTAACACGGCAATTTACAATAGATTAGAACTAATTCAACGGTTCAGTGCTCTAGTTACGAATAGTAATATTCAGCTTTTATCCATACTCACCGTCAAGATCTCTTCGTTCATCGTCCAAGATTAAATATGCTTCGCAATCCGCCAATCCCCAAATCTTGCTACGGGCAAAGATCATTCTAATCTGTTGCTCCGAAAATCTGGAAAAACTTACCAACTCATGTTCGCAGTGCTACCTCTCTCCCACAGTTCAAATCGACACTTAAGACATATCTTTTTAATTCAGACTATAGCCGATTTTAATATATGTGTGTCGCCCATGTACTTTTTATCCACTATGACTGTTATGTTATCTTGTGTATCTATAGACTTTGCCAGCCAGCCTGGATTTTTAACTGTGTTTTATCATGATGTTTCTAAGGACTCTTGTAAACAGTATATGTATTTTTATATGATCTTTTTTGTGTACATTAAGTTAAGTTGTAGTTTATTTCTAGTTTTATTGTAAGTGTTCCTGCATAACTTCGTTCTCTTTGTAAAGCGCCTTGAGGGTAATTTTTAATGTCGTAGGGCGCTATACAAACACCTTTTTATTATTGTTATTATTATTATTATTAAAATAGCCTATTGTGTTTAAGGGCAAATACTTAAGTAAAACAAGAAAAGGCTATTAACTTTCATTGACAGGTTACTTGTATAGGAAGAATATTCGATACTTTTTTGTCAATTCTGACATTGTAAACTAAAACCTTTATATGTGATAAGGCAATTTACAATAGATAAGAACTAAGCTAACGGTTCAAAGCTCTATTTACGAATAGTAATATTCAGCTTTTAATTACTTATTTGATTTACAACTAATTTACTGTCAAGTACTCCTCATGTTAAACCTTTCTCTTGTGAAAAAGCCATACTTTTATTTTTTGACAATAAGTAGGTTACGAACAGCCAATTAACAGATTGTAGAACTGAAATTAATAATAGCTTTCCTAATTTATTTAATAAATTAAGCTTTACCAAATGTTTTGTAATAGACCACGAAAAAGGCTTGATAAAAAGAAATTACAATTTACTAATACATGTGTATATTTTAATACGGCACTATAAGATCAGACACTATTAATTTTAACTATATTAAGTATATTCCGAAACATAAAACGATTGAAATATGTGAATTCTGATATATATACCGTATACTGAATATTTGTTAGCTATTGATTGAAAAGATAACATGAGTAATAATGGACCTATTATATAGAATAAATGATATTCCAGGAATTGATTGACATCAAAAGTACATTGCCGTTTAGATTTTGAAAGTAATGACACAAACTAAGAACACCGCATATCAATATCAGTGTAATCTTTTCTTTAACCCCTAATCATGTTATTACTCTTTTTAATGGTGTGAAAAGGCAACTTTAAAACAGTATCAAACCATAAAATGTTTAAAATAGTAGGTTGAAAATGATTTTAAGGTTACAAAATTAGTCTTATAACATGTTAAACTGAAATGTTGCTCAAACTTATATAAAATGGTCGCAATGCTCAAAGTTCTAACAGGAAAATTCCTCTCTAAATTAGGTTGCTATCATGCGTCAAATCCAAAATGGCGGCTTTGTTTTTTCCAAAATGTGTGCTACCGTATAGCAATATTTGCAACATTAAATTTCCAAAAACAAAAAAAATTGTTCGGAAGTTTGCAACAAAAACATTTAACCGTAAATTAAGCTGTATATACGTAAATCTTTCAAATTAAAGTAACACCGATAATAATGCCCTGAATCGCCACAAAATACAACTGTTTTCTCAAAAACTGTTTGCATCAATATCTAACTCTTTTTTTTTTACAAATAAACGAAATATGGTTTTAGGGTTTACATCAGAAACATATTAGCCAAACTGTATTATTCACAGGCTTCATCTTATAGATATTATTAAATGAGGCCCACACTGGCTTCCAAATATGGTTGTTGGTTTTTTTCGTCTCGTTTTTTGAGTATTTTTGGCCATATTGACCCTTATTTTGTACGCCATTACGGATTAAAGTATGTAAACGACAGAGTTTATGTGAACTTATGGTATCATAACGTTCAGTACAAATGTCAAGTAGAGCTGGTTGAGGGCACACATTAAAGCTGCTGAAGTGATCTGTGCATTAAACCTAAAACATTGGTTTTTAAACACACATATGCTTATGAATATTAATGAGCTGTTTTAAAGGTCATATTCCATATTTTTTTAAGATATAAAAGAGTTATTTACACTCAAACCCGTATTCATATTGAATTTTATGATTCTCCCCAGAAAAGCGAGGAAAGTTGCTAAAACGCTTTATGATAGAAAATGGCTTTTAAAGTCAAGAAACAACTATTTTACATATACTACCAACAATTTACAAGTTATTTCACAATATTTGTATCTATTATAAAAGAAGTATATTAATGACTTTTAAAATTACAAAATTACAAATTTAGATGAAAAACAACACAAAACAAAGGACATTTCTTGCAAAGGAAATTCCTTTTGTTTTTATTGTTTTCATGCGGCAGTTAGATTTTGACATTAAGTATGATCAATCTTAATCGGAATATGTTTATATTTGTTTCCTATAGTTTAACATTTCATTTTATGCAAGGCATAGTTTGAAAAAACTAAAATATAAAAAGATTGAAGGCCATCCAGAGTATTTTTGTATGATAAATACATTTTGTTTATGTATGTTTATATTTTTTATTATGGCAATAACGAATAAAATCTATCAATCAATCAAAACGAGAGCTCGTAATAAAATAAAATAATGAATCACACTGGCCTTAATTTTAATATTTGATAAAATGTGTATGACAAACGAAATCTCCAGGACGACAATCAGCAAATATTGAATTCAGATGGATAAATTATACCACAAATATCATTAATTATGACATTAGGTAGCACACTTGGATGGACCAAGTTCATTTGCACTTTCCCTGTATCATTGTATATCACTTGCACGTACATGTATAACTGAATACCTAATTCCAATAAGGTCTCTTTAAGATGTAGAAAAAAAATAGGCCCATCTTTTAATAGGAGTCGTTTGCCCGAACTTCAATAAATAAAACAACATATTGGCTATTATTATTCACGTGTCCATTGCAACTTCACTAGTACAACATATTTTGTAGCTGAAATTTGCCCTGGCATACCTTGGATAAAGATAACAAAACATGTTAAAAATTGAAATAGCTACCTTTTTGCAGCACGTAGCTTGCGGGATCATCACGATCCCTTCATTCAGCGTGAGTGTGAATCCCTCCTAGTCACTAGCGGGTGGTCATGTGACAGCAGATCATCGTACGTGCTACAAAAAGAATGACTCTGAAAAGGTATCTATTTCAATATTTTGGGCATATCTCAAGAAGGGAAGGCGACTGTATATGTTTATAATTGAATATAGGTATATATGTATATGTTTTATTGGTCAAAGCTGGACCAAACTTTTGGTAGTTTTGTTAAAATTAGACAATTCATTAAAAGTTTAACCCTTGTCTTAGCAAGACAGAAAGTTGGTAACCCCTTCCCCTAATGAATGTTTCCATGTCGCATTAAAACGCAACCGAATATGACCTAAGGGTTTTGCGTAGTTGTAAGTTTATCCTTTGCCGTCAATTTAACGAAAACAAATCGTGGGTACCGCCTTTAGGGGGATCAGGATATTCCTTTAAAGTCCGAAGGTAAGGAATTGATTGCCACCTCAAGAAATTTAAGGCACAATGTTTAAAAATATCTATGTGGTATGGATCTTAACTTGCATAACATCTTAGAAACACCATTTTCCTTCTTTATAAGCAAAAAACTATTGATATGTTGAATTGACAATAAATGTTGATATTTGGAACTTTTACTGCAAAATATTGATTTGGTGGCCATTTGTTTTCTTAAATCATTATTTTCCGACTCGAAAGAACATATAACGTCAGAATTGCGTAACGCCTTGGTCAAAATTCATCAAAAGATCAACCGAAAGAGAGCTCTGTCCTATACTATGGTATAAAAGAACATAACTTTGGGCCGTTCACTTTCAATTTCATAGATATGTGGTAACCACCTTCCCCTTGATAACAAACACTACAAAAACTACCTTAGTAAGACAAGGGTTAATTGAAAATGTAAGAGAAACCGTTAGAAACAAAATAATATTAGTTACCCCCTGTTTGTTGACGCAATACGGAGAGATATCTATGTTTGGGTGCTGTATCACATGAGGCCGATGAAGCGTAAGAACAAACAGTGGGTAACGAATTTATCATTTATTAGACATGAATACATTTATATGATTAACTAAAAAAATATTGAGTAGTGTTTGTTGCACTACGCAATACACAATATATTGCGTAAGATGTAAATGAACACATATAAGCGAGGAAGAGTATCTGTGCAATATACACAGCACAGGTACTCTTCCTTACCTTATATGTGAAGAAGAGTACCTACGCAATATATCCGTGCAATACAGAATATATTGCGCGGTTGGAAGAGAATGTGAAAAAGCATAAAAAGATTGAGATGAGCATTTGCAATATATCCAGATGTATATAACATAATATGAATCAGTTATTGAAACTATACGAGTATATATTACGTAGCTGTTAACCAATCAGCTTTCAGTATTCATATCTACTAAATGATAACATCAGAGACCCTGAGTTTTATAAAATGTACACGTAAAAGGTGACATCAGGTGTGACCCGTTTTGCACCAATCATAGAAACTTACAGAGAAGCAAGTGTTTCCATTATCTTAAGGCTACAGTCCCTAAATGGGTGCCATTTTTGCCAACGGCATCTTTACTGCAACTTTTTACCTACTTACACATATCAGAATAATAAATTTTTGGCGTACATAGGTAATAGAGTCTCTAGTTTATACATGAGACTTTAGTAGTGATTTCACGTCCATTATCAAGGTCAAAATTACGTCAATAAACTACTTCGAAAAATGTACACCTTTTTCGCCGAAACCTTAAAATTTTATGATGTTCGAACGATTCGCCTGTTTTCAAATTTTGACAGATTGTAGGCTTGATACTTTTTATTGAATTACAAATAATATTTTATAAATGTGTTGTGTTGATTTTGAATGATAATGTAACAAACCCGCGTTGTTTTGCCCGAAAAACCGGGCGTGAATTATGACTCTGAGTTCGCCCTGTTTGAGCTGTGAATAGCCTGATTTTAGTATCTACATTATCTACATTTTGTCTGATATACGCATTCGCATAATGTACTTACAAATTGAGCGTTCCAATGAGGCAAAAATTGCAATTTTTATGTAACAAAAGAAAAATACGGCATTCTAATGTTTATGTTTTAGATTTTAGTTCACCATCTCAACGCTGCCTTGATAGCTCAGCGGTAGATCTCTCGCTTCGTAATGCATGACTAACCCCCGCCATAATCCATGGTTCGAGTCCCCGCAAAGGCAGTGGAAACTATTTATCTTTTCATGATTGAAAAATAGTTAGGATTCACATTTTCCTGAGCATGTGGATTCCTCGTACCCTTAAGGCGAAACTTGCTCGCAGCATTTCAAACCCTGCTCAATAAATACAAAATAAACAATATCCTTAATAGCATTACATGACCTCAAACAGTTCCATAGCAATCGTTTTAGCAGTAAATGTTCTGCAAACTAGTTGCATGACAAGCTACTTCATTTCACCAAAAAAATAATGTTCAGTTTTTGCATCCCTTCCCCCTAATCAGGTGCATAGATTGAAAAAAAGCGTTAGTTCCATATGCATATTTACCCAGGGAGCAAAACCTGATATTTTTCAAATAACTAACATGTCAAGATATACATAATTCTATGAGTCATTAGCAACTTAATCGATCTGTTGCACGACAAGGCATGGTGAGGGTGTTTTTTATTTCAAAATGACCACCACAATAGTATATTTCTACCAATAGACAGTGTATGGCGACTTGTAACGTGATAAACATCCTCTTTTATCATGGCCATACCACATCTAGAGTTATAAAAACATTTTTGCTTGACAATGGGGTCATATACATGTTTTGAATACAAAATGGTCGACAAAATGGCTACCAAATATCATGTTTGCACGAAAATCGACAGAGGGGAGCGTGGCCGAGTTGTTAGAGCGTTGGACTCATAATCAAATGAATTCGTCTGTCGTTGGGTCGAGTCCCGGTCTCGGCTCTCGGTACGTCTCCTTGTTTCCTTAAGCAAGAAACTTTGCTCTACTTGCTTCGTGCTTCGGAGGGCACGTAAAGCCGTCGGTCCCATCTGAAGTGTTCCTGACACACTGTCGGATGTAAAAGAACGTCACGGGCTAGGCTACGGTCGTTCGAAATAAGAGTAGGGGAACCTTCCCCGGCAACCGTGACCGTATGTCAAAATACGTCATCTACTCTAGGATCAGAGTGCATAGTCACTATACCTTCAAAAGTATATCATCTGTCTAGGACCAGAGAGCTCATCTAGATGCTGAAAAGGCTTTGATGAGAATAAGCGTAGAAGTAGAAGTAGAAGTAGAAGTAGAACAAATTTGGTTGATAAGCTTCTCCCGGTATTTCTCTAGGCTTGCTAATTGGCCCAATATTCTTCAGCTTTTTTCTCTCGATTCATGACCCTTGCCCTGGGAATGCCCGGAACCCAGAAGGGAACTTGTACTTATGCAATTTAGTGTAGGTCTATGGGCTGGTCTATGGGCTGAATTATAAACTGCAACTAGCCATTTATATATACTCACTGTACTATGGTTTTATCCTGGGGGTTTTATCCCAGAGTTTCAACACAGCTTGTTTAGATTTTAAACAATGGCGTATTAAATGTTATACAGTAATAGGACAGCTTGTTTAGATTTTAAACAATGGCGTATGTTATACAGTAATAGGACAGCTTTTTTAGATTTTAAACAATGGCGTATTAAATGTTATACAGTAATAGGCATCTAACTTGATGTATTGTGAGGGAATGATTCTTCACTGAAGCAGCATTTTCACATTGCAATAAAACTGATCAAAATTTGACTCATGACATTGCATTCGAAGGTTATACCATTTATACATTTTTAGAGACATCGCCTCAGTGCATGCTTTCCCATCATTGCACCATGTCCAGAACTCGCCTTGTTGTTGTTGTTTTAATGCAACTTTGTTTGAGATAATATCACCCACTCAAGGATGTCCAATGATGCGAAGGTTATGCCTTCTAGTATGTTTTTCAAGATTATGTACATTGGAGCAAACATCACTAATGTATTGTCAAGTTTTCGGGTGCATTTGATAACTTGATTTCCATTAACTTAACTAATTCACGAATTTCACTTGATTCCTTTTTTGATTAATACAATCCCATCATAGTCTGATCTAAATGATTTGCTGGCTCCCCACCTCGAAAATAAATTTATGTACCCCTTGCCTGTTATGCAATTCTTATACTTAATTACTGATGCGTGAAATTGCATGATTATAGTAATATGGCTTTTACAACGTAGAATTTAAAAAATGAAGGAAACTCAACTTTGTACTTGGTACCAAGTAAGCTAAAGGAGGCTTATCTATAACAGGGCTCCAAAATGTTTTTTTAAAATCAGTTTTGAATGCAGGAGGAAGACTGGAGTACCCGGAGAAAAACCTGCGGAAGCGACGATGGACTGAAAGCTTTTATCTACTACACTCGCGGAGTGGGTCAAATTATTCAAAAACATGGTCTCATGTATCATATATATGCAGACGATGTTCAGATTTATACTATCTTTGACCCAAACTGTGCTGGTG
>JXSR01S008213.1:76421-87209 GCA_000969725.1 Ophiothrix spiculata
AGTCCATTTTCGGTTGGCATGATCGAAACAGACATGTATTTAATACGATGACTATTAAGTGGAAAAAGTGGAAAAATCACTTAAAATCTGTTTTTTAACTAATTATCCAAAGAAAACAACTTGATTTGTTGTCAGTAACTATACGAGAGTCATTATGAACTTTATTTACTTCAGAAATTAATGACCTGTGGTATTATAGGTGATTATATAAAGTATAGAACAAACCCTGATGAAAATGCAGGGGGGGGGGAGGTTGGCAGTCAAATATAAAATTGATACTGATTTAAGGCTCACGATGCGAGAACTGGGACATCTCGGTGAGAGCACAGTTTCAAAAATGGAGGGTCATCTAGAAGAACATTGAACTAAACGCCAGATGGCTTGGAAAAAAGACTGTTATAAAATTGCTGTTTTTGTAACCTAAAAGTTTTTTAGCCGATTCATCACTATTAAACCCTCAAAAAGCCCAATTCACTCTTTTCGTGGCCATGTAGCTACAGAGCTGACATAATTAATTATCACAACGAAGACCTATTGATTTCAAATGTGTGTGATCCTGTTACCTCCTGTTTCTTTACCTTGAGAGTGGTATATTGAGCATGTTGAATAGAATGCAATTTACAATGTATTAACCCATGATTATTATTCATTGTATTATACATTTAAAATCGCAACGGGCTTTCTCATTTGTCGTAGAACATCCAATACACATGTTTTTATTAGGAAACGTTAAATGCTATGATCCCGAGTAAGCGAGTATGAACTAAGAACATTAATTGACCTCGATTTGTTTTACCTCGGACCTTTGATCCATATAGTTTCAATAACTGGGTCATGGTTGATAGTATAATTTGGTTTTAGGTGTACTTTGGTGGGCAAAACGGACGATGGGCGCTTTTTATTGCTTTCTGTGATATTAGTTGGACGTTGGTGTATTTATTTGACACAAGATACCCAACGCCTAATATCTGAAATACTGCAAACACTGGGATTTCTAAAAGTTTGGACTGTAGATGTGAGTATAAATTTCATTTATAATACAATATTATTTTCGTCATGATATGCATGACATTTAAGAAAAATATGTCCTTAGTAACACATGAAACTAACTGCTTGAAATCTAAAATGTGTCCAATCTCCATGTTGTATTGTCTGACGTAGAAATCAGACTTTGCTTAATTCCGACATTATCGCGGCTCTATAATGCCAAGAAAAACTCATCCGTTTTTTGTCACATCATGAGTTTTTATTTTGATAATGTTGTTGTAGTTTTATTTGTTTATATGTTCCTGTGAACCAAACGAAGGAAAGTATACCGTTTCCGAAAGCTCGTGCAGTCAGTTTATTAACCGTCTCTTTTGTAGATCATCCGTTTCTTGTTAATTGCTGTTTGGTGAGTTTGTTATATTTTTTTGTTTGTGCATATATTAGGCCTTCAAAGTTATTTATATATTATATATTTTTTTCTTTTCATTTTTTTTCTAGACATTAGGCTTATGTTGTTATCCTCCCCACATTGATTTGGCTTACTTTGTTTTTCTCAAATTATTTAATTGTACACTAAGTAACCTTCTGTATCAAATTTGATCCTTCATGTGTTTTGTACCTTGTCCGTTGGATCTACTTTATATTTTATATTTTTCAACCTATGTATGCTTAACGGAGAACGATGAAAAGTATTTAATGTCATTATATTAAATTCTAATAAACAACTTGTTGCTATTTCATGGCTTTTTAAGTGACGGAAAATTGGTGTGTGAAATTAAACGCGGTACCCCATATATTCATTAGTCTTACGAGCTTTAAATGGCATTATACATTTTTAAAAACATACGTAATTCCATTGTTACTCTCTGTAGTTCAACCTACCAAAATTTCAACGAAATTGAGTCATGTGAAGTGATTGAAATGCTGCCATCATGACAAAATAGCGTAAACTTTTTCGAAGTAGCCTGTTGACCCCATTTTGAAATTGATCTTCGATGTGAAACCACTAGTACAGGTATACGTGTAAACTAAAGACTCTAATCATTGAGTACGCCAAAAAATGTATATTCTGACATGTGTAAGTAGGATAAAAACCTGCAGTAAACATAATGTACAGCCGAGCGAGACGAAAAAAGGGACTGTAGCCTTACAAATTCACGTGAGTTTACAATTGAATACGCCAGTGTAAGAAAACCCCAACTCCAATAGCTCCCTTCTGTTAATTATACTTATAAAATATAAATGCATACAAATCTTTGAAAATGCTTTCATATCACTAAAATAGCATTTCCATGTCAATATCCTAATCATAGTGTCACATTTGACCTTGTAGTTGACTTGTTTTAGACATTGTTAGATAATTGTTATATTACATAGGTGTTTTATTTAAACAGCCATTACAAGAAAACCCCAACGCCATGAGCCCCCCTCTGCAAGAAATGCTAGAAACATTATCTAACAATGTCTAAAAAAAGTCAACTACAAGGTCAAATGTGACACTATGGTTGGGATATGGACATGGAAATGCTGTTTAGTGATTTGAAAGCATTTTCAGAGATTTGTATGCATTTACATTGTATAGAACTTAACAAAAGGGAGCTATTTGAGTTGGGGTTTCTTGTACGGGCGTATTCAATTCGTAGAATACTTACAAATTACATTATTATATAGTCATTTATGGCGCAGTCTATCACTTTTGATCTGGTCCAAAGATCAAAAAATTATCATACCAATAATGATACTAGATTTATCATTTTTCACTTGGTTTTTGCTTTGATGTTATGAAAAAATGACAAAGATCATCTCCTGGACTATGATTACACTATTTCTATAATATATTAGCATAGTTAATGCTAACGTGTGCTTCATTCTGATCTTAGAAGTAAAACAGCAATAGAATTACCGTAATTGGGCGTAAGAGCAGAGGATAAAGCCTAAACGGCACCCACTTATCAGGCTTTGTCCTCGCAGACGTTTACTCGAAGGTCCATCTAGATGGACTAAGATAATAATAGCATATTTAGGGTTTTTAATTAATCTTTTTTGGCACACCCGGCGCATCAACTATACTTGTGCAACGAGTTTTACGATTTCAAAGATTTTCAAACTAACACTTAAGCTATCTTCCAAGGGGCCCTACCACAGGGTTTTGGACGTAGCACGAAAACGCAGCATTTTTATATCGCCGTTCCATATAATCCTAAACCTTAACGCAGCACGTCTTCCGACCTTGTCGACAGTGTCATTTTTTCGTGCTACCATAAACTGGTTTTTAGAGGGTGCTGTTCAAATTTGTTTTACTCGTAAAATCAAAACCGAATAATTGTTTTCAAATTTTATTTCAGCAATGTAATTTTACTTACAATGTTCAATTTCAAGCCAAATTTCATGCGAAAATTCCGTCGGGAACATGTTTTTTTGGAAAATTTTCGACGCGACATAAAGAATGTTTTTTCGACCAGGATTTTGAAACGGTTCATACGATTTTAGAGATTTGTTTTTGTATTTTGGTCCTTTTATATCCTTTATTATTAGCCAGACTTTTAACGTAACATTCATTTGCAGTTTTCTAAACGGTCCCTCTAGGACCCCTCCCCCCTTTTTTTGGCGCCAACTGGAGTGAAAATACCTTCCTTACATAAATATTTGATAGTACTTTCTAAATCTTACCTGAAAATACACACACATCTTATTTTCTAGACAGTCTAAACGATGAAATTGTTGTTGAAATTGGCAATAATTTCTAAGCCACGTTTGACATGAATTGAGATAGAGTTGTATTTTACTTCCTTATTACGATGCAAGTATTTTTAATTTATTTTCCTCACATTTTTGTCTGAATTGTAAAAATAATGAAGAAATGTATTAATGGTAAATGGTAGGTTATATTAATCTTCACGTGTAAAGTCTTGATATGACGCATTACATAAACGTTTTAAGAGCACGAGGGAAACAGGTTTTTTCAAGAATTCGATTTGATACAGTATTGTAGTTCATTAAATAATACTTTTTGATGTGGAGCTATAGATGATACTAAATTGAAGATCAAAATCAACTTCAATTAATCACTTAAAATAACAGAAAATAAATTCAACACATCACAAGATTGGTCAGTTCTACGCCTGTGACATATTATGACATATTTCTCCGCCCATTGTCGGTCTCATATAGCTCCATATATCAGTATTTTTTTTTCTTTTTAAGGCTGCACACCCAAACACACTCGTTCGTTCGAGTGAAATTCACTTGCGATATTCGCTGTGACTTATTTCTTACATGGAAAGAAAATATTATTTACGATGGTTAAATATTGTTTAAATCGATGCTAGCATTAGTTAAATAGATGTATCGATTTCACTAATATTCAAGCATTGTAAATGTTATTCGCTCTCCACTTAAGCGAATAAATCAAAACAAATATCGCGAAAGGAAGTCTCTCGGGCAAGCAAATGTCTTTGGGCGTAAAGCCATAGCCGTTAATAGAGGGTTTGCACGATGCGATACGTTCCATACACGCAACCGTTCTCGCCGCCATCTTGGTGTGGTCGGAGTAGTTTGTAATGTAAACAAGACATCACAATCGACTGTAACTTGTGATTGACTTCAAATCAGGACTTGAAAATTAAACTAAATAAATGTACTGTATATTCTTGTCATCACAGTTGTGATCTGGTATCGTGATACTGCTAAAACATTATAATATGACGGGACTTTTTGTTTGCCGGCCCATGAAAATGGTAGTGTGAGTACGATGACGTCACGTGCAAACCCTCTATAGTTTCTATGTAAGAATTGATCTTCATAAGAGTTATTTGTCGGTCACACCGCTCGCGCTCGCAAAGATAATTCCAAATATCAAGATTGTTAGCCGTTATTAGTTTGTGTATGTAAGGCATTGATCACCATAGGAGATAAAACGTCGCACCGTCAAGAGGAATATTATACCCTTGACATATGTAAGACATTGATCGTCATAAGAGTTACTGGTATTTGTCGGTCACACCGCTCGCAAAGATAACTCCAAATATCAAATTTTAGCCGTTATTAGTTTGTGTATGCACTGCAAAAAGTTGGGCAAATATATATCAATACCAACTGTTTGGCAAACTAAAAAAGGCACCGTAGATCAGACACTTTTGCCAAAATTTTGTATCGCTTTTACCCAACAGATGGCAGATGGACTCACGTTTCCACTCAAATAGGTTTGCCCAACATTAGGGCAGGGATGTGTGCCCAGCAGTGTTATTTGTGTTTTGCCCAACGTTGGTATGGATGTATACTTCATCAACGTTGGGCGAAATCACCCCCAAATCGCCCAACTTTCTTGCAGTGTGTGAGGCATTGATCACCATTGGAGATAAAACGTAACACCGTCAAGAGGAATATACATGACATATTTAGCAATGAATTCGGTCATTACCTTGTTAAAATAACTCAATGGCCATAGTACAAGCTTGTTAGCCGTTAGATATTGATCCTTAAGAAATACACGTCGCACCGACAGGAGGTAGGCCTATCTTTTCTAGACCGTCTCACATATGCCTCCATATTTTCCAACATTCTAACAGGTTATGTAAAGAGTTATAGACCAAGGTAAGTATGACCAACTAATCATATCCATGATCATATATGTACTAGAAGTTACTATTATATTTTGAAGCATTTTGGGGCTAATTGGACCTTTGAAGATTTTTCTCCTCAAGTCGGGTTGCAATTTTTCTAAACAACGGCAACCGACCAAACCGCAAGTGTGTGTTGAAACCAATTCTATTTGGCAACGTCAAAAGGGTCTTGGAAAGTGGTCAAGAAAATAGTATGCTTCCTCGGCCTGAGAATTGTGTCTTTGATGCAAACTTTCAACGTTTGTTGACATACGGTAAATCCTTGGTCTTTGAAATAGAATTTTAAGCAACAGCATGGCATATAATATGTCTTCTGATAAAAATGATATTTGTTCACTATAATTTTCTAAGGTCTGAACTGTTATTTGAGTATAGGGCTCTATTATAGAGAATATAATAATTATGGAGATAGTTTCACTGTAATCTTATTTGGTTATTCCACTTCAAGTATAAATATTTTGAATCGTTATTAGTGTAATATAGCGTATACATGCTGCTCTATGCGATTTCACCCGTTTTTGTAATATGTGTTTTAGTTTTGCATTAATCCTGCTTTTGCAGTTTTTTGGTTATATTTCCATAGCATCCATGTCACCTTAGATATAACACAATAGTCATAATAAGAGCCACGGCGGTGAGTATAACACAAGTTACTAGCAATCGTTTATCAATGTTGATTGCAAGCTGCCTCCATTGTTCGCTGTAGTCAAACACAGTTTGTACATCATTGTCACTACTATCCATCATTCTTGTTAGTTCATCAGCATAACATTCCTTCTCAAAAGAATCATTACTTCTAATGCTTTTTGTATTTTTCTTTGCATTTACGGTCACTTGGCCGTTTGAAGTGACCATTGTGTTCGATTTGTTGTTTGTTAGTTCTTCTGCGACTTTTCTGTATTTGGCGGGAAAATTTGATTCGGTAACATTTTTGTATTTAGCTGGGTATTTTATATCGGACGGTCTCTTGTTGTACTTGGTTGGGGATTTTGATACATTTCCTGTAATTGATGGAACATTAAATAGTCTTCGTAAAAATCTTGGAACAGGTTTAGCTTTGTCTTGCTGGTATAATGCTGCAACAATAACCGCTGATAAAATAGCTAGGCAACTGATGAATATCATAGGTGTGAAATAATAGACTGAAACAAAAAAGAAACAATAATTTATTAAAGTCATCGCATAGAAGTGCTACATTAAATTCAAATTTTTACAAAAAAGTTTTATGACTGCATTTCTGGTGAGTTAGGAAGGTATCAGATTCAAATGCGATTCAATGGATCATCTTAACAAGGTTTTCATGGGTGCTCCGGCGAAATGAGAGGAAAGTCGCGCTTGATGCAACATTAAACTGTCTTCGTAGCAATCTAGTAACAGATGTTGCTTTATCTTGTCGGTATAATGCTGCTACAATAACCTCTGATATAGTCAGGAAACTGTTGAATTTCATAGGTGTTAAGCAATAGACTGAAACAAAATAGTAGTTATTTGACAGTATTTCTGGTGAGTTTGAAATGTATCGAATTCACATGCGATTTAATTGAACAACTTTAATGAAAAAAAGGGCATTAATTTGTTTTATGAACTGTAAAAAAGGGATCAATTTGTTGAAAAGTCCAGAATTATGTCAATATACTAGCACATTGGTGATGCCAATGGAAAACAAGATTGGCCTTATACAGGGTGTGCCAATAAAAATGCAAGGTTGTCAAACAAAGTTTTTTAAAAATATAAGCAGCCCCTTTTTCTCATCAAATCACCAATGATATAAAAAATAGAGCTTCTTCCCTTTATTATGCCCATTGTTTCATCCAATTCGGATATTCCTGTCCGGAGATACAGCATTTTAAACATTGAGCACAAAAAAAATGTCGATCTTGTCCGATTTGTGATCATCAGATGGAGTATGTTAACCCAAGTTGATAGCCTCTTAAAACTGATTTTAACCCAACTAATTTTTACAATTATTTGTGGTTCAAAGATATTTTTTGTAAATTATTTTCATTGAAAACAAAACAAGTGATCGATTTGAAGAAAGAATTATAAACAATTATTAAGCAATTATGCAATTTAGTTTTAGCAGTCTCAACTTTCCTGATTTTAGTTGTGGTACTTCAGTCAGTGTCAGCTCTTAAATAAAACAACACATTTTCAAGGGTATTCGTATTAACCTCTTGTTATAAGAATGAATAGATAAAATGCGAGACTCGTAGGCAGTACCTACAATTGTAATTTTGAAGGAAAACGACCTTGCGTATCAAAATATATATTTAAAATTATGGTCCACATCATGTCAGACATTCAGAAACGGACTTAAACATTCCGGTTTGGGGAACTTTGAACATGAAATTTTTGGAGAGAAAACAAATGAAATTATTATTTCTTATAATTGTAAAAGTTATTCTGACATTCTTTTTGGCTTGATTGGATACTTTCAATTAGCTTTTGATATTTCACTAAACAAAAAATGCAAGCAAGTGATAGAAGTTTTCATCTGGAAATGAATGTTTTGATTGCCACCTACTTTGGTTATTGATCATGGAATTGAGATCATTAAATCGGACCAACTCAATTTTTAAAGACTTCAAAGAACTTGTAATAACTTCAGAATTAAACGTTCGAATTTTACGAAACAAAAAGCTGTTTGAAGCTGACATTATGTACAAAATATTTGATAATTGTTTTTATTACATGTAGCCTATAAATTCTCTTGCGTTTTTATTGGCACACACTGTAAAGCCATTAGTAATGATCGGTAATCTATAACGTTAACCCAATGTATGCATATGTTCTTGATGATGCAATACACGTAAAATTACGTAATTATTAACTAGGACTGTAGACGCTTGTTAGAAGACGCTCTACATTTCAATATCGGCGTCTTCCAACTTTTTCTAAACTTCCAAAACGCCACGAAACCCATTGTAACCGGACATTAGTATGAGAATCGGTGCATATAGTACTCTGTGGCAGCAAAGGGTTGAATTAAAAGATTTTAACTTGGTATTAGAGATATTTAAAAAAAATCTAAACTAGATGATGAAGAGAGTAGAAGTGAAGTTTACATAATCAGACCAATACAGCAGGATGAATTTTATTTAGGATGAACGTTTATACCGCTCATCTGCATTTACTCGATATTCCATTTAACTCTTTTATGTCAATATTTACGATTCAACATTCTGTGTGTATTCAAATTTAAAAATTCGCAAGTTAATATTTTCAATATACGTTTGTACACGGTTAATAAAGATTAAATGAATATTTTCCCAATTCTTGTCCGCAAAAAGACATGGAATGTCTCTAATTAAGTGGTATAATAAACATTGGTTTTTTTTTTATTTCAAGAATGAACTTCGACTTAACAGCCTCTTTAAACATCATCAAATAAAACTGATGGGAAAATGTACGTAAATTGAGTACAGTCGCTTTGCTAAATAATATGTAGGGCTTGGCGTCCAAAGACATTCGCACGTGCAAGAGACATTCGCTCGCGATATTTGCTCTGACCTTTTCCCTGAAATGGAAAGAAAATGTTGCTTACAATGATTGATTATTGCTTAAATCGATGCTAGCATTAGCTAATCGATGTTATCATCGATTAACCTAATATTCAGGCTTTGCAAGTGTCATTCATTCTCCGTTTCGGAGAAAAAGTCAGAGCGAATGATGCGAGCGAATGTCACATCGGGCGAGCAAATGTCTTTGGACGTAGAGCCTTGATAAATGATAATTATATTATACCTGGCCAAGTTATAACCATCACATCTATATGTATGCACCTCGATATTGAAATATTGCAAGACCTCTCACTCATATAATACACTTACTTAAGAATGGCATATACTTTGATGACGGTGGTAGTACATTCCCTATCATTTGTTGGAAGAGCACAAGTGCTAGTAGGTTGGTTATTCCAAAAGAAACTTTTTCTCCAGATTCAGTTGGCAGAAGAAACACCAGAAGATTAAGTGCTGATAGTAGGCCACATGGAAGAACGAAACTTAGGACGTAGAATATGTGATGTCTCCTTAGGACTATAGTGAATACAACTTCTGGAAAAATCCTTCAACAAAATATAAGGAACAAAGAAAGGTTCGTGTTTGTATATGTTGATAAAATCTGTTTCGATAAAGTACAACATTTATTAGTATTTCGATATATATAAATCAAAATTCACAGTCTATTTAATCGCTCGTGACGAAGGTGCGAGATATTCTTTTAATAATAGAGACTCAAAATATTATAATTATGTTTGTGTGTATGATAAACCGAACATATGTATAGTGAAAGGATTAATCTTTATTTTCTAACTGCAATTTAAAAAAAATAACTGTGAATTAATATTATCTGCTTAAGAGTGTGATATCCGGCCGCATTTCTGTATTCTAAAGGTCGATATTGTGTTGCCTTTTTTATTCAAATCAAATTGAATATAATGTAAAAACATAATATAGAAGTTTGAATTTCTTTGTTTCAGGAGTGAGTTAATACGTGCAAGCTTTTCAGACATTACAAAACAAACCTCTGTTGAATGTATAGAAAAATTTAACAACGGTATTTCAGACATACCAAATTCTGAATGTTTAAACCAGACAGCTCATCTCGTTTGTTCTACATGAGAACAAACTACAGATTTGATTAATGTGAAAATGAAAGTAAACTTGAAAATCAGAGGAATCATGTTTGCTGATAAACACCACTATTTAACACGCATATTTTTCATTGGAGATGCTTACCCAGTACCCACCATCCGAATTTCTTTGTTTGAACATACTCTGAGACTGATAGGAAACACCAATTGATTTGTATCGGAGAAGCGGTAAGTTTAATTTGCATTCTACATTCTACCTACTACATTCTGGATTCTGTTGATGAGTAAAAAAAGGCGAGTTCTTTTTTTTTTGAAGGTCAAATATTTGGCCTTAATAATATTCATGTAAGTTGTTCGTACATCTAATATACTGTGTGACCTTTTAGTATTTACTCACTCTCAAAGCTTTACAATTCATTTGACCATTCATAATATTAATTGGCTAAATCTTATACTGTGTGACCTTTTAGTATTTACTCACTCCCAATGCTTTACAATTCATTTGACCATTCATAATATTAATTGGCTAAATAGGCCTGAAGGCCACATATCTTCCTTGGTAACAAAAGGACATCAATAGCAAAC
>JXSR01S008213.1:120717-131998 GCA_000969725.1 Ophiothrix spiculata
GTTAGAGTAAAAAAAAATGAAATCTGCAAGGAGGCCATCTAGAACATATTCTGAAATACTAGCCAGCTTAATCTGGGTAAGAAGGAGGTAATTTGAAATGTCCTTGTGAGTGTAACTTTGAATGTGTAATAAGGAGTAATGCTGTTGTGTACCATTTAAAGATGACCATAATGCGAGAGTTACGCTTTGACAAATTAAAAACATTTTAATGAGCATTATGTAATTATTAAGACAAAACCACAATCAAAAATCTTTGTATTAACATTGTAAAAGCTGTTTCGCTAAGTTAGTCATTAAAATGATAATGAATGATTCTCCTGTCTTCAAAGATTGCTTCATCCTCTACATGTAACTCGCACATTTGTTTTTCTTCTGAGTATGAAAGTAGGCTTTTTACGTTTGACGTAATTTACGTTGAAAATGATTTTCAAAAGTGGCAATTATATGTTTGGTACCAATTAATTCTACAAATTTCCTCTATCAATACATATGTCTATAGTTGCCATGCGAATCCTGGTTTTAAAGTTACAAGCATTTAAAATTGGGGAGTTAATTTTTGGACACCCTGTATAACACCATTACTCTATACCTAAAATCAGTTACGACCTGTTTTAGAATTAAGGCAAAAGTGGTATTTATTTTGCTTTCAGCCAATAAAAATAGCAAATTATGCTGATATGTGTGCTTCCAAATATTGGTTCCCAACCTAAATTTTCATTGGGCCCATTTGATGTTAATGAATATTTTAACGTCATTAACACTAAATTTGCTAGGACAAACAGCATAAATGTAGAAAACTGACTCCTAAATCAATTGAAATGCTATCAAATGATATGGAAATATTGGTTAATCACAGACAAGATTCAACGGTGTTATTTGCAATTTCAAATTTATCTGCCCTATATGATTGTATCAGAGGCAGGCATAATGACTGTTCCACATCTGTATTTGCATGTTGTATGTCCTTCGACTAATACGGTCTATTAAAGCAGACTTCCTGTAAGTATGCCCAGTTAGTTTGATATATGTATTTGGGATTCTGTTACATCTTTATAAGCAAAATGTTCCATATAATCATTATCGTTGTTATGAATATTTAATGAACCTAACTGTCTGTATTTTGAGATAGCACTGAGAAAAACACTTCAGAATCTTGACCAGGCTTTAATTGCTTTTACAGAATTTCAAAACATTTTAGCAACATAGATAAAGTGTGTTAATTATTCAATTGATCTAGTCATTTGAATTATAAAGTATAATTAATTATTCCTTGTCAGTGAAGAAAAGTATGGAATAATATTTCCAATGGTAAATGACATGTTACTTGTTGGACTTAGAGGTAATGGGTTGCAGTTTGTTGTTTTTGAATAAATTATACAATGATGAATTAAAAAACACATTATTGCTTTCTCTTTTTGTCATATTTATATGATTATGGAGTAATTTCATGTCTGTTTCTGCCTTTATTTTTTAAATCCTTAAAGGCAAAACATTATAAAAAAAGTTTCTTAAGTATTATTGAGAATACGGTTTTCTTGCAAAGGAAACAAGTGAACGCAAGTCTACAAAAAATCGTGAATGAACTTCATACATAATAGGACTTTGGCGGCCAAAATTAAGGTTGTTGCTAGTTAAGTTCATCATATCCAAAAAGCATTCAACATACCAACAAAACATTTTTCGATTATCTTTGGTTTTGTTTTCTATGATCAAACATCGCTAGATTTATCTTTTTAAAGCACATATCAATTATAAGGAGCCACGTGAAATTACAAACCAGGGAGGTATAGTGCATTATAAAGCCCCTGCTTTTATATCTTCAAGGAAACAACACGACATGAATCGACAATGCATAAAAAGGGTCGTAATTTTCTGCCATGAAGATACAATAGTTTCAATGCTCATAACAATGGGCTTTTATATCAAAAAGGAAGAATTATGTAGTGTTTTTTATTCTTATCTTTATTGTTTTAAGACAATTTTGTGTTATAGTAATAATATCAAAGAATGTTTGCACGTCCTATATAATAATCTGGCAGATTTAGCGAGTTTTATACTATCAGTATAGAGAGTACTTCAGTATATTATATTTTATTAATTAAATACAAACATTTTTTGATTATGTCCCATTTGCTTGATAATGATATCTAGGTTTCTTTCACAATTTTGTCTATTAAAATAGACAAAATTTGATATAATTATTATCATTATATCAGTTATATGTACTACTCTTTATTGTTATTTGTGAAAATAATCTGTATTTTGAAACAGCAAAATACAATTCCTGAATTTTAATTCAATTACTTCATATATTGACAGCATGTGAGTATTGCACGGTAAGTCTGTTTATAATATTTGATAGTTATTGATCCTTATTTTTTCTTGGGGTGCTAAATAAAAACACTTATGTGTTTACTGTTTAGAGTCATTAGCCATGATCAATTTGGGTATGAAATCTTGTGGAAACTTATTTGAATCAAAGAAAGATCTCAATAGAATCGAAACGAACAAACAAAAGGATATTACTTGTTCTTAAAAGACAATTTAAGCCAAATTCATTTATTGGGGGTTCAGCAGTGTTTCTAATTTCCTAAAGTATGAGATTCCAAATGTACAGATGATGACGTAAAAGTGAACATTATTCTGTAGGAAGGTTACAACATCATATCTTCACTAAAATATATGTTTAGTAACAAATAGTTCACATGTTTAAGAATTTGGTATTTTATTTCTAGAAACATTATTTGTTCAAAATAAACAAGACGGTTATGGATATAAGTACATCCTAATAATGCAATAAAATCAGTGGGTGTTGAGGAAAGTTGAGCTTCACTTTAATGCCTTAAATTAAATGGTTATGTTCTTTATTGGTTTAATCTCAGATCGTGCCCCAAAATTGATATCGATTATATTTTCTTCATTTCTCAAGTTTATTTTTTAGAGGATTTTAAATGTGCATGCAGTACTGGTTTTGTATGAAGCCACAATGATGCGCTGAAATATAAAATTCAGTTGCATTAGCTACTTTGTATACTATTAGCCGGTTTATATCTCACAAATGACAGTTACCAAATAAATTAACTTATAATGAGTAAGTGAAAATAAAATGCCATCAGCATAAGATGTTTTGTTTTGAATTTTCTTGTATTTTGTTTTGCCTATGATCTGTTTTTATGTATATTCTTTAAATTTTAATAAGTAGCTACCTATCAAAGGATCTTTTAAATTGCGGTTGTATCAAAATGAATATTAGAACAATTTCTTCTAACCCATTTGTGTGTTTTTCATTTATTTATTTATTTATTTATTATTTTTATTTTCTTGTCTGATCTGTTTTTTGAAATGTCAATCAGTAACTAGCAATTAAAGGATACTCTCACTTAAATTGCGGTTGTAACAAAACGAAGTTCGTCTGATCAGTACAATTTCCTCAAACTCATTTGCTAAAATAGTACGTTGTTATGCCCAAAAATCAATACCACCTGTTTACTGTAAATTCACTATTGGGAATAGTTTAATCAGTCAAATAAAAGGTGATTGGACAACATTTAACAATTTAATTTGCTGGTGATTTAAACTCTTCATGTTCGGTAACCTTTAAGTAACAAATATCAAAAATCCTGATCAAAGCCTTCAGAAACAACAAAAAGAATAATTTTGTTTTTAACGTTGATCTTTAGTATGAGGCTATTCTCTAAAGGTGTAATGAAGCAATAGGTCAGGAAAATTGATTTTTACTTCATAGAAATAAGGTAAATCAAAAGAAATCTCAGTTTTCCGTTGAATTTGCTAATATAGCCAATTTTATAACTCTCAACTCTAGGGAACAGTATTATTCGTTGTCGACAGTGATAATTAATAATGAAAGAAAATCCACATATGTGACCGTCCACCGAAAACAGCAGTAAATGCCAGCTCTTGTCATTTTCACTTGTTTAATTATTTGCAAAGACCATGCTTTAAGGTTTAAAATGACACCTTAATGAACTTCACACGATTTCCAGAAGTCAAGTTATGGTCCGTCAAAGGTTGTCAGGGAGTAAAACGTATAACTGAGATATACGCGTTGAAAGATTATTAAGCTGTATATTTTCTGTTGATCGTCTTAAGAATATGCCAATTTATTTCACATTTCCTATCATTTTCTTGAAATGAACTTTGCTGGTATTTTGTAGTAAGCACTAGAATTGTGAATCTGTCAAAAAATCAATTTTGGCAAATTACGACCTTGACATGTATATTCACCTGTAGCGCAAAATGAAGTTTCTGGCATTTACTGCTCATACGGGCTGGACGGTCACATATTTTGATGTAAAAGGGATTGAATTTGACTGTGATCTTTACATTCTTTCATTATTACATCTAACACTTCAAATCTTAAAATGCCTAGAACAAAGTTTGAGATGATGCTGAACTTATCTAATGCGCCTTTAATAAAAAAAAATCGGTTAAACTGAGATTAGTGCTTCAGATACTTGTTACACAAAATACATAGCACTTACTTAATGTTGATGATAATATTGGCGTCATTCACTTTCAAATGCTTACATATTTAGAGCAGTGGCTCATGAGTTCAAATTACATTTACACATAATTATCCCTCTTTGAAGATTTTCCATGGTATAAACACATAGCGTATAAAATATAAAAGACAAATGAATTGGCACATATAAAAAAATCCATAGAAAAACATACACGGAAGGCATGGGCCAATAAAGCTTTCAATTATTTTCCTTGAAGATCATTGTGTTAATGATTAATTTGGAACGACACCCGGAAGACATTTAGCATGTCTAGTTAATATTTCCTAAGTCAAAAACGCAGTTCTGCGTTTTCATTTAATTTTTGTTCAAAATTGTCAAGTATTAGAAATGCTTCATAATGTCTATGTACATGCCCCAAATGATAATATCTGGCAGACATTAAGACTGTTTTATATATCTGAGCATCTAAACATGGTTTTCTTCAGTTAATTGATATTATTTAGCAAAAAACGGCTTATATCTGATATGTGTATATGTGCGAAATGTTTAACATCTTGACAGTCATGAGCTTATGTAATCATTACCATTGTATAAATTACTAAAAACCATGTTCATCCCTTTTCTTGAGGCTCCTTGAGTCTAAACTTGAAATATCCAATAACATTATTGAATTTTGTCCAGCATTACCTACTTATTCTATTAGATTTAAAAACGTATTACTAACATTGATAAAGTATGTTTTAGCATAGTGATTCATGTATTATTAGCTTAATAATACAGCTATTGAATTCAATGTTGAGCTTCATGCAAGCTGAAATAATAAGCAATCAATTGAACAAATAAATTGAACAATGGAGTATAAAGATAAATAAATAACATCTGACTAATGGAACAAAAGGTAACTGCTGTGAAAAATACAAACATGGGGAAGCCTTCTTTGGTTATCTATGGGTGAAATAATATGAAACCTATCAACTATTCTGGGTAAAGCAGGCTGTGAAAGCGGCGAGATCAAAAGCATATTGTGATATTTTTAAAATTTTAAAACAATTTCTACCGACAATTGGCTTAACTAATGAAAACGATTGTAATAGTAATAATTATTATTAACAAGTACAGTTTTAGATTTATGGTTTTAAAAATATATACAAGAGGATATCATAAGTCCAAATAATTGTTATTTATATCGCTATTGTTTCCTTTTATATGAGTTTCCATTTTGATCATTTAAATATAATAAATCATAAGCACAAATTTATACATATTACTGAAACGACATGTCTCATGATATGCGCTCCATCATTTCTCTGTTGTTACAAACCCCTGTCACAACAGAGTCGAAACAGGTTGCATTACTGTTAGAAATATTGACTTGACCTTAACTGCACTTATTTTTATGGAAAATGAACAAACTGTGTTAAAAGCACAACCTTCGATATTGATGTTTTATTTGCTGCTCTGATTCATCGTTACAGAATTCGACATACTTCCTTTCTGTATATAATTATATAACAAAGGCATAGAATATAAACCTATTCTCATGTGAATTGGTAATATTATACAGAAGTAATCCAGAAAGTCAACTAACATGATTAACTCTTCTTCATCTTAGGATATAGACTCGATCACAACTGCTTTTGGTCGTTGCCGAGATTATCAAAGTTTGGGAGAGAGACCAATATCTTTATTCGGGGTAAAGGTGATAAATCAAAGCAGTGATCAAGTCAACATCCTGGATGACGAAACCTAAACATGCAAGTTTACTTTCTGGATTTGTTCTGCATAATGTTACCAATCCATGAATATCTGGCTCGACATCAAACAGGGTTACCCTGTATTACCTGTTTTCCTTATAAGCATAAATGCATTATTCTGGTGCGTGTTTCCGACAGAAGTAATATCACCGCGTGTCTATGTTACTGCTTCCATAATTTCTCAAATCGAAACTTTGAATTTCCTCAATATTGAGGCCGCATAGGACAAAATAAAAAGCACAATTACATTCGTTACAAATGGAAGATTGCTATCGATTCAAAGAAAAGTATACGCCTAGAGTAACCGGAAGTTGCTCTTACTTTAGAGGCATCCATTCTTGAGAGCTCTCCTATATATTTGCCTCTAGGTGAACACTGCTGGGAAATAATATTTTCTACTCAAGTTTACAGACGTAGATTTCAAATCGATGCTTGGTAATTTGTTTATTTTTAAAGACATCCCTATGCGCATTATGAGGAAAATGTGCAGATTTGTTTGTTATAACGCATCCACGATATGTTCATAAAAATATTCTGAATTCTGATTTCTTTCAATTTCAACATATGAATAAATACTTACAATACATACATACATACATACATAAAAACATATTTATAAAAAACACACAATGATATTGCGGACATAATCAAAAGGCCAATAAGGGCTGAAGCGATTATGCCATATGAATTACAAAGTCAAACATGAAAAGAAATTATACAAGAGAAACATGAAAACACAAGACAAAGGTCTGGAATGAAAAGAGAAATAAGAAAAAACTTTGCATTTTTTAAAATTTCTCTTGATGTGGTATTCTTGATATGATAAACAACAAAATAACATGCATTCCTATCCTGCAACTTTCAGTGCTATATTTCTGTTATCTATACTGGAATTTATATTAGTCCATCTCACCTTTCATATTGGTTGTACGTGCTATAAAAACATCTTTAAGATGGTGCTATGTTGTTGTCTTTATTTTAATACTTTTCAAGATTTCCGTGCCAGTTAACCTAAGGTAAACTTACTTATGGAATAAATGAATGTCTGGTCGCCATATCTCTCCAGTAGGAATAATCAATATTGGGATGTGTGGGTATTCCTTGACGTCCCAAGTCAGGTATTCATCCTGCCAGATCTTTCAAAAGAGAGAGAAAAGAAAATAAGCATTATGTCTTATATTGCATAGCGTTTATATAATAGCATTACATTGAAGCGTTAGAAGGTAATTGAAAAGTGTATTAGTAAAATAATATAATTATACTGAGAACTTGAATGTATATTTTCTAAAGAGCATCAAAATAATGAACAAAATCCTTGTCAATTATTAATTGCAAGTCTTTCGCAAATTTTAATTTAGTCAAGTAATAAAAAAGTGTGAAATATCGTTCATGTATAAACTCGATAGTCTTAATGAAAAGTGCAGTAGATTTCCATCAGCTGGACATTCAATTAACCTTGGTTTGCAGGTCACGGAGCTGTATCTAACCAGAGACAAGTGTCTGCAATATGTAACAAGGTAATCTGCAAAAGCTATCACATAATCGTCGCATAGCCATGAACTGTAATTTTATTATTACAGAAAATAAAAATCCGTTTTCGGTTAGCCTTGTTGGGAGATGGTTGAATGATTAAGAAACCAAGATTTCATTAACTGGGTTCGGACTGTTACCAGATGAAGCATTTTATATTTTAAACGTGTGTAGATTAAGAGGGTATTAAGAAAATTCAATACTCTAGGGCATTATATGTATGTCGGGTCATCAGAATTTTGGTAGAAATTCAGTGTTCATTAATTGCTTAATTTCCTAGATTCAAAAAATGGTGTTGCTATTTTCACCAATTAAAATGGTTCTAACTGGGTCTAGATTACTTAAAATGGATCGGATCAGAATGTCAGAAAAGCGTCCATATAATTCGAATCAATATTATTTATTCCAAAAAGCCGTGTGATATTGCTAGAAAATGTCGGGTGATTTTTTGAAAGTCTCAAAGTTATGGGCAGAGTACTGAATAGATGCATTGCGACTGTCGTTGTGCAAAGTGTATTTACGTCCTACAAGGAATAAGCTCATACAATCCATAGTTTTTGAAAGGTTTCACTCTTCCACTCGGCGACATAACATTAAATCCATATAAATGTATTATAGAAACATTGCTGCAATAGAAAGAAAATGTTCGCAAAATATATCAGAAAAATATCAACATTTACATTTTTACCATATATTCTTGGCTTTTGACCTATTTTAGGCATTATTATGTTCTGAGCTGTCCGATTTCAAAAAATATCGGTCAGGGATATCGGACAGAATACAAAATATCAGATTTTGAACATAATAAAATTGGATGGATTTTTTCGCATGATACTCAAAGATATTAGTCTCGCTATGAGTTTTTGAAATATCGAGCTCGACACTGCGCGTCTCGCACGATATTTCATAAAACTCATAGCTCGACCAATATCTTTTTGTATCATGCTCAATCCTTCCAATTTTATATCAATATTTTAAAACTTGAGAAAGGCAACTTTGGACTTAATTTTCAGCTTTTATGAATCACACACACTGATCAACCTGACTTCAGCATAGTAATCATCATGAACATCCGATTTGAGAAGTGTACACTTTTATATGGATTTAATATTCAGTTGTCGATCAAATATCAAATATGATTGGTTTTAATACACTAGGATTAGAATCCCATGTATACAAAACATGAATAATATTTCTCAATCAAACTTCTTCCCTTGCAATTGTAAAAACCGGCTATCGTAGCTTTAATATGCCAAGTGACATTTTAGAAACAACATTATCAACTTATAGATCCGACATTGAGGTGCGATAAATTCGCTGGCGAGGGTGTTTGCTAGAGTTATAAAAGTAAAGCCAGAACACTAAATTATGTTTTTATATAGTAACACATTCTAATCATAAAGAACTGGGGGTATCACATGACTGTCTTTATCATAACGTTATGAATATTTTGCAGCTCAATAACAAAACTGCATTACATTAAATATGATGTTATGTAACAACCATTAAAGGAAATAAATCTTTATGAAGTTTCAAAGTAAAAGTAATAATCATGCATATTTTTACAAAGTCAAGGAGTATAAAAAGAGCAAATTAGAATTGAGTAGGTTTAATTTCATAATGTCACAAAATCTTTCATCCTTGATAATTCTTAAAAGCATTATTGAATAAAGGCTTTGTACAAAATGTTGAAACATTTTCTATGGCTTAAAAACTAAGCACATGGTGCCATTTGCAACGCAATCTTAGAGATTTTGATAATTGCTTAATGTTGAATAACATTAATTTCCTCTTAATCATGCTCCTGCAATGGAATGTTTCACTACACTGATATATTTAGGTTGACACATTGAGAATAAAATTCATGAATAATTTAAAAAGAGTTAATACCCCTTAGTTATCGAATGACTTACCATCGTCAAAAACACACTCATTGTCAATGTCTGTTTTCTCTCGTCCTGAATAAAAAGCAACAGTATTTCAATCATAGATTATTACAGACTGAAATGTAATTTGAGATGAAAATTGCACTCTTTAAGTGATTATTAAGTAAGCTGACACCTTCACAAACACTTGGATAAAATACAAGTATACATAGAGAGCTTAAAAATACACGTTTTTATCTACATTCAGATGCAAATTTGGCATCTGAAAACCATCTGTGAAGAAGTGTATCTAAAAGAAAAGTTTAATCCGCATCTGCTTTTAACGTAAAGTGCAAACAATTACCTGATATTTATAGAGAGCAAAAGTAAACAGAAAGATGTCCGTGTCATTTGGATAGTACTTTAAAGATACAGCCTATCGTTAAAGACACAATATATCTCCTCAAAAGGAATCAAAGGAAAATACAAGCAGACAAAAATTAAACAATGGCCTACGGGAATGTTTCAACTCAGCACTTTGAGTTGTTACAATATCACTCCAAATTCCAAAGAAGTCGCCATTTTCAAATATGGAGTTTGAAAATACAGGCAATGTCAGAACTACCATTTTTCTTTTGATATGTATGCGACCCCGATGGTATATTGCAATTAAGAACTTTATATATCGACATTTAGTGACTTACTGTTCACAGAAAAACAAAATTTTCAAAAAAATCGTAATTGAACTTTATGACGTCATAATAACGTAACGTCTTGGTCAATTGTAATAGTTCAAAGTTAGTTTATTCAGCAATCAATCATAAATACAGTGAGAGAAGTAATATGTATGTATATATAATGAATATCATGCTAGGACCCTACAAAAGAGCAGAGCTCGTGAAAAGTAGTGACCCTTAACTAATTTAGGTATGTAATGGATAAAGGGAACCAAAATGGTACCAAAATCCCGACTTTATGGAGGTCGATTTCAAAACTACAGGGGAGTTGTTACCACCACTACCCTTTTGGACACTATGTTGCAGAAGGTAGCTTACTTGATGTATATCTCTTTAATTAAAACTGCTTTAGTATAACTTGTTTAGCAGCGTAGTTAGTCAAGTTACCTATCGGTTTTGTTTTCCTTTTTTACAGTCGATAAAATGAGTACAAAATATTTCAAATTAATTAATATCTATATATGCATTAATAAGATATCGATTACTGTTTTAGTAATATCAATCTATTTTGATTTATTTGACAATACGGTTATTTTTGTAACTTGATTGTTGACTATGAATAAGAAAAGTGCATTTACTTATTCAACGAGTGAATGAAATGAAATGAATACAGTGTCAGAGGTACTTTCAACAATAAATTACGTATAATCTGCCGAAGATAATACAATTTATTTTCAGTTTTCCTTATGTTTCTCAAATTTCATTATGTGATAACATTAGCGAAAAATACGCTAGAAACTCACAATATGTCACGTTTTTCTATTTTCTGTTTTACCTCATAATGACAATTTGGCTAAGAAAATGTGAAAGATTGTTACTATTTCTTATTAAAAATGAACTCATTTTTCATTTTAACATCTGTGCAACACATAAAATCTAGAAGCAAAACTTGACGTAGCCTACAAATACCC
>JXSR01S008213.1:140057-150077 GCA_000969725.1 Ophiothrix spiculata
GGGGGGTGCAGCTTGCCCCCCCGGACCCAAAAAAATCGGGAAGGAGAGCAAAAAAAGGGAAGGGAAGAAAGGGAGGAAGAAGAAGAGAAAGGGCAAAGAAGAGGGAAAAGGCGAAGGAAAAGAGAAAAAAATAATAAGGAAGAGAAAAGGGAAATGAGAAAAGAAAAAAGAAAGAACCCATCATTTCATCCAAAAATAGGCAAAAACAAATTTGTCCATATATTTTTGCGCGCGCTACGCGCGCTTTATTTTTTTTTTCCCAAGCCAGTACAAAAATCGGGAAGGCTCTTGAGTCTTGCCCCCCCGGACGGTCAAAGCTGGTTACGCCCCTGCTCATTCCACAGAAAATGAAACTTGTTTTGACTTCAAGCAAAAAATCAGCTTTTTTATTCGACCATATGAGCAGGTTTTTTCAGTATATGTTTATTACTTACTACGTGAGATGTATTTCCTAAACAGAAATTGTCAAGTTTTCCTATGAGTACATGTTTTAATTCAAAAATGTCACAAACGTTACCAAAACGTTACACCAAATGTCACAAACGTTACCAAACGTTACTAAACCAAATAATGCATTAAAAGAAATTCTGACGATAGAATTTCCTACCATTTTTATGAAATATTTGTAAATAAGTTTATCCATCATCTGTGTAAAGCGCAATAAAAAATTTGCTAACATGTCAGAGAATTTTAACTTGAAGTCATTTGGAGCAAAAAACAATTTCCGTTTGATGACACAAACGTTACAGGAATTTAATTCAGGATTTTTGCAATTAATTTAGTTTTTGAACATCAGCATGTATTAACCTTACCCATGAGCATCAACATCAACAACAAACTCGTGGATATGATATTTATGATAGGTTCTGTGTTAATTTAAAAGGGAAGATTTTCGGTCACAAACTTTACCTTGAAATCGCCCTTCAGGAAGACTATGGTAACTTGACAATTAATTACTTTCCTCAGTTCATTTTAACATCAATTCAACAAATTGTCGTTTAGCGGTTAATTACAGAGGAAAAAAAGAACGCCTTCTCCTAGTTAAAACACTTTAACCAGTTATCAGCATCACATTTCAAATCCAAGCATTTTAACCACATACCATAACATACGGACGCACATACAAATCAAATCACTACCAGCATATAGCACTGATAAACACGTTAAATTTTGCGCCATGATCTTGTTACTTTGTACTCAGTAGGTTCGTTTGAGAGAAAATATCTTCAAGGTGATGTATAGAGCTTTTGGTGATAACATGTCATCGCTCGGGTGCAAAAAAGGTCGTAAGTAACATTTTGCTTGAGAGAGAGAGGACTAAAATTTAACAATTATTTTGTCAGAGTGGGTTTATTTGAGGGGAAAGTATCTTTAAGTAGGACAAAGAAAATTGTTTTCTTTTGGCCGAGAATTGGTTCATAAAACTGAAGGTTTCAACAAAGGCAACGCGTAATATCCTTGACCAATAGCATGTGTTTCAAATGCAAGATTCCCAAATGAAATTCATTTCGTGCACACTTATCTCGAATGTTCACACTTGGGTTGCATTCCAATACTATAGTTCAGAATTACTGTTCAAGAAAAGAATGTAAAGTACGAGCGTACATGCCGTGTGGTTTAGAAATGTTTCATTTACATCATGAATTGAAACGGATCGAATCAGGTAAAAGAAGCAATATCTTTTTCTTGGAAATTATTTATTAAACTGACAGTTTAAATCAAATTAAAACAGCCACTTTTTCTAATCAGACTGGTTAGCTCGGTCGGTTAGGCGTTGCATAGATAATATATAGTCCCTCGGTTCGATTCTTGAATGATCAGGTTTTGTATTTTCGCTGTAAATGAAATCACTCATTAATTTTGTCACGAATTGAATTAGTTATAGTATTACCGGATGTCCAGAAAATTTAATTCCGATGCTTTAAGGTCATTGTTTAATTGAAGATGTGTTAAAATATACAAAACAATGAACCAAAACACTTTGACGTACCATCACTTAAGCATCTGACACACATCACTGTATAGAGCAAAAACGTACAAATAATGTACACAAGTTTCCCATACGTATTTCACTATTTAATACCATTATTTAAGACCAAAATAGTTGTTTTCTTGCCAAAATAAACAAATTTGTTCGAAAATACATGTACGTATTTTTTTTTTTGCCCCCAGAAGTTTGTCTTACCCCTCGTTTGCCCCCTCCAGAATTGAAATGTTGGTGCCGCCAACTGTCTATCAGTGATATTGACTTTACTTTACCCGGGTTATTTTACCATCGATTAAACGCATGACAAAGATATGACAGGACATCCTCATTCAAAAACACTTTAACCAATTATCAACATCCAATTTCAAACTCAAACGCTTTAACATACGGACGACGTACATACAAATCAAATCACCGACAGCCTAGTACTGATAAACACTTGCAATTCTCCGTCATGATCTTGTAACTCTGTACTCTGAAGGAATTGGGTAACACTGGGTTCATTTAAGGGAAAATCTATCCAAGGCGATGTAAAATGCTTATGGTGATAACATGTCATCGTCCCGGTGCAAATAAGGTCATAAGTGGCATTTTGCGCATTTCACAGAAGAGGCCGTTTGTGCTTAGAGTTAAATCTTTTATTTACTTTGTTGTTATGTATCTTATCTTCTTTTACGAAATTTAATTAAGTTGGTTACAATGTTTCCAGTATAAAGTGAAGTCTGTGTCTAAACATACATCTTACCTTCGGTATTCAAGTCGACAGTTTGTTCCATTGTTAAGAATGGTTTCAATTAAAGGAAAATCCATCTAAATAATTTTCCTGTGCTATTGTTTATAAATCCAGGGTTAGTATTTAAAAGTCCTATTTGCCAATTGTATGTATTGAAAAGGGGAGCATTTAAGGGAACAGTCTGTTGGTGCTTTTTTTCCTATAAATCCTAGGCGATGTATTTAAAAGTAATATTTTCTAAAACATGTATTCTGTCGGTCAAGGGCGGGTTCATACGTAAAACATGTTTCTCTTTGGACGAGAGAGGACCTAACATCTAAAACGTACAAAGGTAGGACCATTTAAAGGAGAAAGACGTTTCAAGACAAAGTAAAACACTATTACCCAAAACATGTTTCATTTTGGCCAAGAATTGGTTCATTTAAATCAAAAGCAAACCGCAATATTCTTTTGCTTACATGTGTTTTAATGGTAAAACTCCCCAACTACATTCATTAGGTGTACATTATCCTTGAATGATATAAGGTACTGTAAGAATTCCCAACCAAGAAAATAGTTGCAAACTACATACTATATGGTTATAAAGAGGTGTAGAGGTAAATGGAGAAAATAAAATAAAGGTAATGCTGTATTTAAAAGTCATTTCTTTTTCTTTCTTTCTTTTTCTTTTTTTTTCATTTTTTTTTTCATTTATGGTAAATTGCCTACCGACTCATACATGTTGCTCATTGTAGCACATCTGATACGTATACAATTCGTATACATCATATGCTACAATGAGCAACATGTAGAGGACGACAACTGCATCCTTTAACCGCGATGGCCCACATATCTCTAAGTAGTTGGCAACTAATCTATTTTTCACCGACCAAGTTAAAAGCATCTATATTTTATAAGCTAGTGATAGCAGAATTTCGTGAATATCTGGGTCTGATGTATATTCATGAACTTTGCATTCGGTATTTTGTAGGTAAGTTACTTATTGTTTAAAGCATATTAACCATTGTAAAAATAGTTGTAAATGGGGTTATTATTTATCAACACAGATGTGGTTTTTTATCCTAGACATATCGCGAAAAAACAACAACAGCAACAATTACATGTATATATATATATATATATATGAGCAGCAAACATATTTACACGTACCAATTCGATAACCTGTTGTACCTCCATATCAATGGTAACTTCAGTCTGTTTACTAGAATTCATGACAGGTCTAGGCGTGGTTGGTCCATAATCTGATAACAGCTTTTTGGTTAAATTATAATGGTCACCTCTTGGTCTTGAGGTTCGGGCGTTTGTAACTGAAAGTAAGAAAGACATGAAACTGAGTGTAAATAACAGAGATTTGGTGATAAAAACCACAAATTATTTGGATTCACATTTATGTGCCTCTGAATACTGGATGATCAAGATCCAATGAGGTCACCGTTATTATTAGAAAACGCATAAGAATTTCTTTAAGGCTGTAGTAGACCTTCAACTAGCATAGTCTAGTTCTCAAATTAATTGCATAAACCATAAACCATCAAAAGTATACATGTCTAGAACCAGATTTTTACTCTGAACATGATGGTAATATCAGTTTTTGACAAAAAATGTCAATTTTGGCCAAAAATACCTAACACAATATTGTTTGTCCCAAAATGTTTGGAAAGCCTAACTAGCATAGTCTAGTTCTCAAATTAATTGCATAAACCATAAACCATAAAAAGTATACATTTTTAGAACCAGATTTTTACTCTGAACATGATGGTAATATCAGTTTTTGACAAAAAATGTCAATTTTGGCCAAAAATACCTAATATAATATTGTTTGTCACAAAATGTTTGGAAAGCCTAACTAAAATTTGAATCCGTGAAATTTAGGTGTGTTTTTTTGATTTTTAGAATCTAGAAATGAATGTCTAGTAAGGTTTCTTTTAAGCAATTATACGACTAAATCATATGCATAATGTCTTCTATGCTACTGGGCCCACTTACTTTAATCAATTCTTTACCAAAACATCAGCAATACATTCATATCTCACCAGAGCCAATGCATTAAATTTTTGGGTGCCGAGAGTTAAGAGTTTGACCATCAAATCGTTCTTTTATCAATCCACTCTCGACTGTAACTCTCTTCCACCTGATATCAAACTTATTCAGGATAAACAAACCTTCAAATAAGAGGTTAAGAATAACCTCAGAAGAAACGCATTGATCCATAAGCAGGCTGCTTATGTCTAGACTTAAGGCGTTTTGTTATGAGGTAGGACGAATCTGCGTTATACACACTGATGTAGAATGGAATTTGCATGTCCTTTCTTTTTAACGCATAGCAATTATTTTCCTGTGTTAAAGTCCCGTAAATTATATATCATTGTAAAGCTATGATTGTAAGGATCGTCGACAAACCACAAAAAAGTGGATATACATGGTGGAACAAATGTCATATAGGGTGTAAGTATAGAATTTCATGCAAAAATGGTACCATAATTGATTTCATCATATCTTTATAAACTGTATGTAATTCAATAATCTGACCCTTCGATATATGAAGGGGGTGCTATATACTTTTAAATAAACCAAAGTTGTAATGATGTAATTTGCTTCTGTAACTGAGCTATAATAGTGTGATCAAATATTTCTTAAAAGTCAATTGGAATCCATTACTACAAATACCAATTTATATGACTTCATCCACAATTTCTTTTCATAATTATCCACAATTTCTTTTCATAATCACTGATTTCTCATTTGTTCATAAAAAAATAACCCTTCAGTAGGTACAGCGACATAATGCACCGTATAGTCGCTTCAATGCATTGTAATACATACATACTTGCTACAACCATTGCATCCTTACACCCCACACAGCGCCATTTGAATGCAATTATTTCAAAAAGTAAAGAATAATTGAATATGAAACAATGGGGACTTATAGCCGAATAAATTGTCAAGGTTTATGGTCCATAAACCAAATCAATTGACTACTCCTATCTGAAGTTATGGTAAAAATACTCCTGATTTTCACCTAAAACTGTAACGCCCTTTTACATACCTCACCTAGTGACATAAGGCCTTATTTCCACTGGTTGTCCCTCCTCCTTGTCTTTGTCCTTGTTTGGATCAGGCACCTCTGTCCTTGTTTTTGCGTCAGACCCCATTGGAAATAAGTTTACATAGGCAGCCAGACATAATGGGTCATCCGTGCATATTTCGGATTTGGTTTTTGATTTTAAACTCTTGTTGCTTTTTGTATTTTTGTATTATTGTATCTCAATTGTAATTGTTAATTGTTCTCCGGAAAGTGCTGAATAAACAACAAAAACAAAAACATTCTTTTCAAATTGTTGATGCCCCATTTGCCATGATGATGATGGCAATGGTTTTTTATCATTTGTTGACATATTTGTGGCATTTAAAAAAAATAAGATAAGAAATCAAAACTTTGAGAAACACCTTCCTATACATTTGTCTCTAGATTCCAAAAAGCAATAAAGTTCAAAATTTTACGTTGCGTTCATAAAACTTTAGTTACGTATTCAAGAAAATTTTGGGGGAAATACGGTTTTTGGCATTATTTGCCAAAACTGATAATTTTGGTCAAACAATGATATCACCATCATGTTCAGGATAAAAATCTACAAATGTATACTTTTATACGGTTTATGCAATTATATACACTGTAAAAACAGCGTTTAGAGTTTAAACACTTTTCTAAACACCATTTTGCACCACATTTCTAAACACTGTCAAATCTCTAAACATGAGATGTCAGATCTCTAAACACACATGTCAAATCTCTAAACATGATGTGTTTAATTTCTAAACACATGGTCATCTAAACACTACCTTGCACCACGTTTCTAAACACCGTTTTTGCAGTGTAGCTTGAGAGTTAGAGTACAAAAACGGTTCCTGTCATTTGAAGGTCTACCACAGCCTTAAAAGAATTGTTGTACTGAAAATGTAGTTGTCTGTAAATATTATTAAAAATCCTCGATGAAGCCAATAGATGCAAATTATCTTGTTTTACATTTATTAAAAGATAAGGTTACAATATCTCAATTCTACGAAATGTTCAAGGTCAGTCTTGATTTAAACATGCGAATATAAGATACTGACATTCTCTGTAAGTTTAAATAAATATAAGCATCAATATCAAAATTTTACATAACAGTTTCATAACAAATTTCACTTTGTCAATCGTGAAATTGAACAGCCCAAATTTGATACTGTCAGATATGGCTGTCAGATGTTCCCTATTTTCATGACGTACGTCACATGATCTCAAGTACAACTAAAGCAATCTGATCATAAATGAAAAAATATGACAAATCAGTGTTGATATAAATATATATATGCTAGCAAAACAAGACCCTGTTACATATACTTTACGATTCCGTCTTCTCAAGACCCCAGAAGGGCGCTCACTGTTCTCTTGCATCAATTTTCAGAGCGTGATGGCCCTTCTGGGCTTTTATAAAACAGAACTGTAAACATACATGCAGGATCAAGTTCCGATGAAATGTTATTTTTGGTCCCCGTTAGGTTGAACACTTATTGCTTTATGTCTACATTCTGTTCAACATCAGGGTGTAAGCATAATAACGACCACTTCGTATTTATAGCTAGCACAAAATCCATTTGTGGAGAGAATACGAATTCTCATTCATGTTTTATAAAATATATATTTCATTCATTTCTCCATACTATTGATTCATTACAAATGATAATGTTTATGAAATGTGTCCTGCTTCCATTGATAAGTAGCAATTCTGTTTCAATTGCCTGTATAATCAAAATAATGTTTTCCGATGATTGGAAATAAATTAAAGATGTTATTGATGCTAATTTAAACATAGAATAAAATAGACATTTTTCTTTATATTTAGTGTATGCTGTTTTATATACTCCCGTTACTACATCTTACAGTATTTGTTTTGTGTTTGTTTTTAATTATAATTTTAGTTTATGATATCTTCACCAAATATGATTTGGTAGATGCAATCAATGTTTGATACTGTAAATTTAACGATTTATTTCTCGAAGCACCATCACTTAATTTTTACATCGCCGGTGATCTACAAATTTAAAGCATAAATAATTGTCTCTTGTAATCAAAATGTTTAAGTTTAATAGGAATGGATATGAATGTAATAAGTAGTTGGAAGAGCTTCCTAAAATGCTATAAAACCAGTAAGTCTCAAGGAAAGTTGAACATGTTGAAGTTCACAATGGTGATCGTACCTACTGTTTTTAATTGTAATGCTTTTAAAAAATGTTTAGTACTATCTATATAATTACCCATTTCCTCTCTACTTTTTGACCGATCTCTTATTGTCTCTCGCAGCTTTTTATTTCCCTTACATTTGATAAGTAAACCATTCAAGTCATAGAATAAAACTGTGTGTTTTATTCGATGACCTACGTCATTTTGTCATCAGCAAAATATTCAATACGATAGCGGAGTCTGCACCGGGCAGGGAATATCACCATGATGTATATTTATTTGTACGGAATGTTCAAGGTCAGTTTTATAAAAAGCAAATATGATATACAAGCTGCACACGGGTGTCGAATAGACTCTCAAGTTTCAAACTAAAACATGGATTTGTTTCTCTTTGTAAATGTACCCTCCAAATTTTAAGAATATGTAGTTATCAGTCGTTAAATTGAACAGCCCAAATTTGAAGTTCTCTGTTTTTTCCAACTATCATGAGTATGCTACTAAATATAATATGACGCAATCTGATCATAAATGCAAAAACTGACAAATCAATATTGATATAAATAAATAGTTTAGAATAACATGATCCTACTCCATATGCTTTACAATTCCGTCTTCTTAGGAGCCCGGAAGGGCACTCACTGTACTCTTACATCAATTTTCAGAGAGAAGGCCCTTCTGGGCTTAAATAAACCAGGACAGTAAACTAACGCAGCGGGATCAAGTTCCGCTGAATGTTATTTTTGCACCCCTTTAGGTTGAACACTTATTGCTTCATGTCTATATTCTGTTCAAATCAGGGTGCGGGTAATAACGGCCACTTCGTATTGTTGCGCTAAACCATTTATTTGTAAAAATGTGCATTCGTTTTTAATTTCTTATAAAATATACCATGCATTTGTTTCATTCAAATTGAATCTTTTGCAATAAGCAGTATGTTGTGAAAGATGTCTTACTTTGCCTAACTTCAGTTGATAAATAACGATTTTTTCATCAAGTTGGATGTATAATCAAAATATTGTTTAGTAATGATCGGAAATAAAATGAAAATGTTAATGATGTAATTGAATACGAATAAAATCGACACTTTCTTTTGTTTCTTGTATTTGCTGTTTTATCCTCTACCTTTATCGCTTCTCATTAGTTTTCTTCCATTTATTCTATTACATTGAAATGTTGAAAAATATTCTTTCATATGTTTGCTCATTACACCATACCGTATTAAATTCAAGATTCAGATTAACTTCTTTGTATGCTATTTAAATCAAAGAAATGTACAACTAAGAACATACCGTATATAAAAATATGATACAATGTAGTGACGTTTCGCCTTTCACATAATGCAAAACTGTTCTGAACGAAAGATTGTTAAAGCAAAAAATCTGAACTTTTAAGTCTTATATGAAGACATACAACGTAATGGTTTTGCAGATTTTTTTTCTTGTGTGTAAGGCAAGAATTTATGAATGAAAGAGTTTAAAAAGTGTAAAACGTATCTTCTCATTCAGTGTTTAGATGTATATGAAAAAATTAATTTCAACGTAAAACAATGCAGTTGTATTTTGGATCCATGCATGAAATACAGGAACTTTTGAATTATAAATTTTAAAAATGCAAAACTGATATTTATCCAAAAATCCAAATCGAAACTGTTTACACTTTCCGTTTAAAAAAGATTTTAAAAAATGAATTTTTCAATAAAAGATAAAAAAAAATCAAACTATTTTTTTCCAATTTTGAATATATTTCAGATCAAAACATTGCAGAGCTTGATTTTGAATGAAAGGTTCATCTCAACAAATGTTTATATATACATTTCCTTGTGAAATTAATTCTAAAATTTTGCATTTTATTAATTGTAAAAAGCTTTGTCATAAACAATATAGTCATTTCCTCTGTAATTACTGTGTTGACTCTCGTTGTGTCTCGCATCTTTGTGCTCAATCTGCCGCCCCATCTGTTGCTTATAATTAAGTAAATCAAATTGAAATAAAGAATACTGTCAAGTAAAACAACTGACGGTGGTATTATTGATTCTAATAGCAATCCGCGATTAATTAACACTAATTGATTTAAACAATG
>JXSR01S008214.1:36028-47296 GCA_000969725.1 Ophiothrix spiculata
TTCATCCGCTTTTCATTTTTTTCTGTATTTTGGTCCTTTTTACATGCTTTATCAGTGACCAGACTTTCAACGTAAATTTCATACCGGAAGGGTGTGTTTTTACGGGGGGGGGGGTCCCTATAAGTCCTTGGGCACCAAACGGAAATACCTTTGTCACTTAAGTGTTAACATGTCTTTATACACAGGAACCTTTCCGTCAGATTTACGGAGAGCAGTCATATCACCTGTCTTGAAAAAGAGCTCTCTGGACAGACACGAACTCAAGAACTATCGTCCTGTTGCAAATTTACAGTTAACTTCTAAACTTATTGAAAAATGTGTTGTTTTTCAACTTCTGCTGAACCTATGCAATCAGCATACCGGGATTAATGTAGTACTTAGACAGCTCTTGCATGCGTCCATAATGATTTTTCATGTGCTCTTGATAATCATCAGGCTGTACTCCTCGTATAACCAACAGGCTGTGTACTCTTCGTAATGCTCTGTAGCTTTCGACGCTGTTGTTAGAAGTATCCTGCTGCAGAGAATCGCTGATGAGTTTGGAATCACAGGCATTGCTCAACAGCGGGTTTCATCATATATCTTGAGGGCAGATCAATTCAAGTAACTGTTAGTGGTGCTTATTCAAAGGATACTCCACACAATTTAATATGGTCCTCCCAAAGGTTCAGTAATCGGACCAATGGGGTTTGTGTTCTATACGCATGGTCATTTGAAATCACTTATGAATCAAATTTATGCGGATGATATCCAAATATATTTACTTGTTGATCCGTCATTTCTCGGAGATGTGACATGAGATTTTTTAAGAATATTTCAGTGTGTTAACGTTATCACCACTTGGATGATTAAAAACAAGTTTAAGTTATATCCAGATAAGACCGAGTTTTGTGTTGTCTCATCTTCCCACCACGTACCTAAATTGCAGGATATCAAATTCCAAATTGGTGATGACATTTATCCTCAGTCAATAACTGTCTGCAACCTGGGTGTTGTTTTGACAAGCAGCTGAATACGGAAAAATACATCACTAAACTTTGCCAATGTATAATTGGCAGATTCGTAATTTATACTGCACTCTCAGAACAAAAGGTTCAACTTGGAACCTTTTTGTCCTCTATATGGAACCATGAAGAATTTAGGGGTTCTTAAAAATTGAAGATCCTAAAAAGGTTCATTACAGAACCTAAAAAGGTGCTAAGCGGCTATTTTAGAACTCATTTAGGTTCCTTAAAGACCCATATAGGGTTCCATATAGAGGACAAGTTTAGAACCCCTTTAGCACCATTTTTTCTCAGAGTGTGGATACGAAAGTTCATCGATCAGGAGACTTATGTTTATATTGTTAAAGCCATAATTTTGTCTCGCCTTGATTATTGTAATGTACTTTTTGACAATACCTCTCATAAGGACTTAAGCCGTTCGCAATGCCTCCAAAATAAGTGTGCCCGCCTTACTTTCATGTGCCCTATGACGCACTTCCATTAGTCCATTAGTCCTTTGCTGAAAGAACTTCACTGGTTGTTCATCAAGGACCGTCCCTACTACATTGATAATTGCCTTGACAGCGTGAAGGCTCCGTTGTCACATAATCTCACCATGGTCTTAACCTAAGGGTGCTCAAAACACACAAATGTGCTGGTGACAGGGCTCTGTCAGTGACTGCTCCTCGTAAATGGAATTGCATCAATATTCGTAGTGCTTCTAGTGTAGCAGAGTTCAAATATCTCCTTAACACTTACCTTTTTTCTTAGTTTATTTTGTTTTTGTCATGTGTGTGTGTTTGTTGCGCTTTATATCCTTTGGAAAGTGTGTATTATAAATGCCGTGTTTATATTTATATAAGAAAAACCTTACTAGCCAACGGTTATTTCATGTGGTATCCCAGCTAGCCAAATAACCTTCTCTGAACGTTTTGAGAGCATACCATTTACGTTTTATGGACGTTTCAGTAACACGTTTTTTAAACGTATTTTTGTGGAAGTAAAAGCCCGTTTTACGACCGTTGTTTAACGACGTTTTAAAAACGTTAAGAGAATGTCAAAAACGTATTCTGAACCTTTCTTTCAGTTACCCATAACCTATAGAAGCACGTAATGTACGTTATATAAACGTATTAGAAACGTCAAAAACGTACTGAGAACAAACAGAAAATGTATAGGCCTAATACGTTCTGTGAACGTTTTAGAAACGTCTCTAATGTACTGGAAACGTTGTGAAAACGTACAAAACGTTATTGTAAACCATTACATTTATTGCTTTTACATAATTAATTAATTAAAATTAAGGGAAAAAGAACACAATTTTAACTTATCTTGCGGAGTGAATTCCTATGTGGTTTTCTATTAACACTTAATGACGTTTACACATATGAGAAATCTACCTTTGGACCTACCTGAGATTCGAACCTGGGATCTTTGGGTTAAGAGTCTTATGACTTACCAATGTTGCCACTGAGCCATCCATGTTTCACAAAGAGCAGAACTTCAATTTATATGGGTTTATGTAAATGTTTTACTAGAGACCCCATATAAATAGATAAATAAATAAATAGAAATAATTAATCAAGATTGTAATAGATTTAGACAAATTAATAACCAGATTTACTGTATGTAATTGATTTTTTTAAATCATATTAAATGACCTTTTAGCTTTTAAACATTTTTTTAAATATTATGAGCACACCTTATGCCTCCATGACGGAAAGATTAATCATTTGCGCATTTTGCAATATTGACCAGAACATTTTTAAAAGTGTAGAGAACGTCCTATGAATGTCTTATCAAAGAAAATTGAAGGTGTCAGAAATGTAACCAAACGGCATCGTGTTATAAAGATGTTTTTTTTAACATCACAAAATAACAAATATATTGTATATATTGGAATATTTGGACGTATAGACAACGTCCTAATAATATAAACGGAATACGTCAGTAATATAACCAAACTACAACGTCTTTTAAACGTCACTAAAATGCGTTTAAACACGTTTTCGAAAGGACGTTTTATGAACGTCGCAAAATAATGAATATATGTTGGTACATTTTATAATGTCTAGAAAACGTTCTCTAAATGTCCTACAAAGTTAGTTTGTAGTACAAACTAAACAAAAAGTGTCAGTAATATAACCAAACTACAAAGTTTTATAAACGTCATTAAAATGCGTTTTATGAACGTCGCAAAATAACGAAAATATGCTGGTACATTTTCTAACGTCTAGAAAACGTTCTCTAAACGTCTTAATAAAACTTTCTTAAATCCCAAGAAATATAACTAATCAAAAACGTTTTAAGAACGTTTTAGAAGGCGAAAACGTAAAAGACCAAACAAGAACCTAACCAGAACGTTTTCTGAACGTTTTGTGTTTGCTGGGATACCACTGGGTTCTGTTATAGTACCTATGAGAGAAGAAGAATCGGAAAGGCAAGGATTTCCTGTTTCTAAATATATATATCAAACCACAGCTGAGTCGCCGCTCGGGCAGCGCATTGTGCCCCGCATATCACCTAATTTTGATTCTCTTCGTCATGTTAATTAATGCGACTTTACAATTGCTGCAAAACAAAAATATGTGAAAATTGTTGTGGATATTAAATAAACGGTTGTAATAGAAATAATTATCACATTTTCCTTTCTTCAGAATAAACATAAAAAAGTTCAAGGTTTCTTCGCGTTGAACACCATTTGAACACATGACGCCTTAGACCAAAACGCGTTCGGTGTGTTCCAATGTTTATATTTTGAATACTGAATTGAGTGTTAGATTAGTAATTCTTATACATTTTTCTTTTGACCTGGCCTGATCGTTTCAATTTTTTCCGCTGACTGAGAATAGGAATGTCGCCGTCACTTCCATGATCACACTAGAATCACTTCAATGGAATAACACAAACTCTCCGAGACACTAAGAAATATTTTCTCTTTTCTACATGTATATTGTAACGAGGACAGTACATGTATAGTGCTAGATTTGTTGAACGTTTATGGAAACCTGGGATCCGTTTCATAAAGATTTGAATCTAGCGTACGTTCGATTGAATCAGGCGTACGTTTTATTTCAAATGTAAATTTACATTGTATCAACATAATTACGCTTGATAAATCAAACGTACGCTTAGTTCAAATCTTTATGAAATAGGCCCCCCAAGTGACAGAATTTTGTCCAAAAGTAGAATGAAAACAGTGGCAGCGTTCACCGGGAAGCTAGTGTTTCAGCGATATACTGTCACCAACAACATGCTCAATAAGTTAATTTGTCTCACTACATGCCATCAACAAAACGTAACTTAATGACATTTTCAAAAACAGCTATGACTTTTTCTAGACCAATGTTGCTTCTCCTCGGAGTCAAAGTAATAGTCTATTCCGAGATGTAAATTCGTGTAAAATTGTTGTTAAAAGTGATATTTCAACTGAGATCACATAATTAGGATGTATACTTTACGATAAATCATGTTTCCATTTTTTTGAACACACCTAGGGGTCAAATCCAAGATGGCCGCCAATATGGCCTCGGTAACCTATTTTCGACCATATCTCGACTTGTAAGTGTGGTATAATCATAATCTGGTGTCTAACCATATATTTTCAGGGTTGTAGAATCTATTTAAACACTTATCTTAAATATTTGAGTCTTGATTACCATTGAAATCCAAGATAGCTGCCAATATGGCCTCCGTAATCTACATTTTCTATATCTTGACTTGTAAGTGTTGTATAATTGTATTTCTGGTGTCTAACCATAGGTTTTCAGGGTTGCAGAATTTATTTTAGTATTTATCTTGTATATCTAAGCCTTGGCTATCCTTAAAATAAAAGATGTCCACAAATATGGCCTCAAGGCAACACATATTTGGCCATAACTCAGCTTTTTCGTGTGTGTGATACATTCATAACAATAGGTTTTCAAGGTCACAGAATGTATTTAAGCATTTATTGTGTATTATATCTAAGTCTTTTTTAATTGATATCATTCAATTTCATAATGGCCACCAATATGACCTCCAGACAACATATATTTAGCATAACTTGTAAGTGTGGTACATTCATAATTCTGGTGTCTCACCATAGGCTATCAGAGTCACAAAATGAAGGGTGCTCTGGCAAAATGAGAGGAAAGTCGCAATTTTCAAAATGTCAAAGAGTTTATGACATATTTGAATTCTCTACAATATCAGCTTTTGAATGATACATAATATGTCACACTTTCTTTCTCCATTCTTCATTTACAGATCAAAAACCAAAGCAGTCCATTGAATATATTGCAATTAAAATTAGCTACAAATCGATTTCAAACATACCGATTACTACAGTGTATTATAGCAACATGCAATCAATTAACCGTGAATAATTGGCAAAGTTTACCTTCAAAACTTTAGGTATAGATAAACACTTACGTATGAAGGCGTTTTACTTTAGATGCCATTTATTCAAAATGTAGATTTGCGACTTTCCTCTCCTTTTGCCAAAGCAGCCCACATATGAGCCCATTCAATACCTGAGTGAATGCAAATATTGTCTTGCATATGATAACCCAGGTCTTAATAACTTTTTCAGTTAGAAGAATAATTTGAGTAAAAAGGGTCAGTATACTTAGCTCTCACAATAATGTGAAAACTAAAATATGCATATTTTATGTTGTTTTGGGTTTTTTCTGGTAAGATTAAAATTGAGATTACTGGAGCTTTCACATGCAATTATTGTGCATATACGGTATACTATAATAGACCTTGATGATAATGAGTTATCTGAAATACGCTACGGTATATTTAGTGGACTTCGAAACTTATTTTTTCTTACCATAAGAGGTAACCATATTAGCGAGATTGATTAACAAGTTTTCAAAGATTTATCCGGGCTCTGATATTTGCTTCTCTCTTGCAATAAGATTAAAGAAATCCAATCAATGTGTTTTGAATGACTTTGAACTCTTTTGAGCAGATTATCGTTAGATAATAATAAGGCCAAAAAATGTTGTTGACTTGCCCCTTAATAGTGAAATTGATGGTTGGTCGGTCGGATTTTTTTTGGTTTGTTTTATTTTTCTCGAAAATGGATCCCTAAAAATGAATTAAGTAGTTTATATATGAATATTTTCATTGTTTTATGCTTTATTTATTCAAGATATATGTTTGTTTTATGCAAATATACAACATATTGTTGTAAATTCAACCCTGCATTCAAAACTGAATTTATAAAACATCTCGGAGCCCTGTTGAAGATAAGCTTCCTTTAGCTTACTTGGTACCAATTACCAAGTTGGGTTTTCTTGGCGAAAGTCTAAACAAGGTGATTTTATTAAGACTATAACTTATCTAAGAACAGCATCAATGACATTAATCCGTTGATCTTCAAAAGTGTTGCGTCTCGACTTGAATAGAAAAAAACTTGATGGTCTAAAGGTCGAACAGTTTTTAGAACTCTTAGTTCTGGGTGATTTATTTCTGGGTCATAACAACATCACCTTTTTACATCCAACATGTTTTGCAAAGTTGTGCATCTCTATAAGTTAGAGCTGGTTGACAACACAATTATTGCAATCTATTCACAAATACTCCACGAATTATGGAACTTAAAAGTTGTTAAACATATTTGGAAATTATATAATAAATGTAGAGCAACATTCCTTTTTTAGCTAGGTCTCACAAAGTTTTTATTCTTGGTTATGTCACAAAATTTCATCAGCGAGCTGCATTCTCAAATCTTCAAAGGTCTCATTTACTTATCAGATCTATATCTACAATTTAAGAGCATTACACATTTACATGTAAGTCTATTTGACGGACTTATAAATTTGAAGTTTTTGTCTTTGACAAATAATTAGATTGCACCAACAGCAGTTTATAGACCTTATTTTACTCACAGGTGTTAGACTAAGCAATCGATGAAAATTCATGGAGGTACGTGGACAAAATTGTAGCACACGATTTTTTTGGCAGAATTAACAGTTGATGACCTCCGAAACAAGATATTCAAAATGTAGAAAAATGTAAGCTTGTCAAAGTTGGTTAATTTGCTTAAAACAAAATGGCTGCCAAACCATAGGGTGAAATCTTCAAATTGGTTAAATCTTGTTCAAAACCACAATCAACATGTTTCTCTAATCACAAGGATGTAGAAAAAGTATACTTTTACTTATATCTAAAATATGGTTCTAGAGTTTTAGCCAAAATGTCATATCAGAGGTCACGGATTTAGCCCTATGGGAGTCCAAAATTTCAAACGTGTCCAATTGTCGGTTCAAACTGGTCTCAAAGTCTCAAACCGTTCCTCTTGCGAAAGTGTCTTCACAAAGTGATAGTTTGCAAAGCGTCAGGTCAATTGTTGCCATGGTAACAGGCAAAACAAAGTCCATATTCACCATTGGATTGGTGCCTGTAGCAAAAAATTGTAACCATACCCCGACCACCATATTTTATGATTTGATAAAGGAAATGAAATAGTCCATCGTGAGGTGTTTTCCTTTAAAAGAAATTCTGCGTTAAAATATTGAATCGACAGTGTACTTGATGTTTATTATTAATATTAATTAACCCTAGCTCTATGAAGGCGGTGGGGTTGCATCAGCCCCTCTACAGATTTTTTTCTGTCGCTAAAAACGGCTGGCGCGCAGCGCCAAACGACTTGGTGTAACTCTGAGTTCATCCTTTGCGCTTATTTTAGGGAAATAAATCCTACCCCATCACCTTTTTTGCCTAGATATTTTCCGTACAAATGACAAATTTTCACATTTTGGTAATTATGACGTCATGGTGACATCATACATTGACGGATGACCTTGAATTTGGTATCAATGGAAAGAGGGGACTGATACTTATCCATTGGCACCAAATACGGGGTCTGGTGGACTCGCCTTTATAAAATTGAGGGCTTCCTTCACTTTATAATATGTTCGTAAAAATCACCCGTATAACAAGAGTTAATGAGTGCACATGTATGTAAATATTGTGTAAATATAATGCAATTAAATTTTCCGAATTATGTGTGACATTTCGTGCAATTTTACTGGCAAGTTATTTCACGCCATCTACCTTCAAAATCGGATGGTGATTTTCTCTAAAAATATCAATTCTATCTAAAAAATTTATTTATGCCGACACGTTTATACAAAAATTTTAACATTTTTCTTGAAGTCCTGCGTTAAAATGTGTTAAAACAAAATTCATGTAAGGGTTCATTTGTTGAAGTCCTGACACTGAAAATCAGCACGTTGCAACACAGAATTTCCACCATTGCACATGCGTAACCAATTACGTTAAATACGCATGAATATATTTTTGAATACCTTCAATCACACAGTCAGTTCATTGATCTGGTGGTTAAAGCTCTGGGCCCAATTTCATAAAACCATTCTAAGCCTAGTTTGTTTCTAACTTCGTTTCTATCCTTAGAACCATTCCAAGTTACTTTTATCCGGACATAAAAATGTATGTAGACGGATGAAATCGACAACTTTAAGTCCTTAAATCGTCTAATAATATAGGAAACAATAGGTACGTGTCAAATATCCAAAATATATCAAATTAAAATATTTGAAATAAGCAAATGTGAGATGTATGATGATAATTTAAAACAACAATTATAAATTTAAAATAATTTACAAATAATGAGTTGCCGTTTAGAGACAAAAAAATAATAGAAAGAATTTATTGAAGGATTTTGCTTATAAAAGAAGCGGTGTACTCTACTTGACAATCGAATGAAAACCTTTTTCACAGAGAAAATATAATCTTTAATAGTCTTTGCCTTCTCTTCGTAGCTTTAATTCAAATATTTTCAATATCTAGCAAACATTTAAAAAGATCTTTATGCGCTATGCATATTGGAATTGATCAACCCATTTATTGTCGTTGGTTTACATCCTTCTCTTTTCATTGCATTGGTTTCCTGCCTAGAGGGGCCAATTTCCCGCGTACTGATGCGATCTATAGCTACTAAGGATCGACGGATAGCATGTTGGCCAGGCTCATAATCATCCCTATAATTCTCCATATTTTTCCAGAGATTTAAGAGAATGCAAATACAGATCGTTGAAAATTCCACTAAAAATGGTTTCAGAAGTCTTTGAACATTATCAAGAGCAGAATGGATGATATCGTGCTGGATTATAAGAACTTCAGATGAGTCATTTCCCGTGACAGTGATGTTATTCACTATCGAAGCGTTTTGTTGGTAAATGCAGTTCTCAGTTAACGTATAAATCGGGGCAAAAGTCATTGACAGCCATATCCATACCTCGGCAGCGATCATTACGGCAATTAACAAGTGGAAGAAACCACGTCTGCGCAAGGTGACATTCTTGAACTTTGCAAAAAATATGATCTGGATAACTGCAGACGTAGCATACAACAGCATAACAACGGACTCTAATAAACCATCGAAGAAGCTGAATTCCTGGTTGAAAAATTTACTCACAGAGTAAGTTATCAGATGCAAGACACCACCTACACCAAATCCAACCACTGCAAAAGGAAAAGAATTCCCGGATGATGTATGGGACCCAACAGACATCTGATCGTGATTGATAAGTAGGTTTTGTGGGTCTAGAAATCTATTTTCTGCGCCCCTAAAATCAGATTCTGACTCCGTCAAATCCTCAAAATCGTTTAGGTGATTTGCAAAATCCCTGCTAATATTGCAATCACTTGAAGCATGTTTTGAACCCGATTTAATATGCCCTTCAATTATCCATTTCTTCATTCTCAACAAGGCAAACAACAGCAAAACAGTAGCAGTACCAACATAAGCACTTTTAGTCACTATTGATAAATAATAGACGTGGTTCACATATGCCAAGGAATGCCCATTGCATGAGACCATAATGGGAAGGAGAGCAACTGGAACGCCAGCAGCAGCAAGGAAAAATAGCAACATCATTGAACAGTTGTAACTCCGATGATTGCCGTCAATATCATGTTCCATTTCATCCCCATCAGACAGTCCGTTAATTTGCAAGTTGTTGTTGCCGTCATGCTCGTGGTCTTGGCTTCGATTCCGTGTACCGGAATTGATATTCGTTAGCAATGGTGTATCTTCACAGTTTGTCTGTCAAAAATCAGATAAGAAATGTAGTAGCTCCACTTAAAAAATGAGAAATATATGCAGTATTAGCTTAAGTTTAAGTAAAAAACTACAAATGTACAAAGAACAGTAAGCAGGTTAACATTCTATTTGCAAAAGGCAAATTTTGAAAGGGTATAATTTTGACCCCACAAGAATTTGTCGCGATCATTTTTTTCTGATTTCATAAATCATAAATACGGTATTGTTTTCTTAATTTCTGACCCTATTTTTGTATGAGTATTGCATGACAAAAATGCAACGGAGCCTGAACTTCTTTAGACTTATATTTCAAGTTGTATGACGTTAGAAAACGCTTGATTTCAGTCATGTACAAAAGGTTTGTAGTAACTTACGATTATAGAGTACTTCATGAATTATAATGTTAACGTTATTTTCGCTGAGCAATTACAGATGTTTTGTGAAAAGTTTTGAGCAAGCTGGCGTCACTTTCAACCGATGTTTAAAATATTTAACCCATTTTTGAAGTTTTTGAGGAGCCTTTACAAAACCTATGAGATCAAAAATGGCCGTGCGTCCGTATAATACCTACGCACCATTTCACTGACGAACGTTAAAAAAGCTCTGTAAAACTTACTGTGAGCTGCGTAATTGTCAACATATCAGCCATTTTAATTCTTCGAGAGATGGGTGTTTTCTTCTCTGGAAATAAGTTTACGAATAGTAATTTAGCAAATTATTTTAGCATATTTATTAAACGTAATTCTTTTTCATTGGGTCGACCTGTCCATGTAAGCCTATTGTTAATTATATTTACAGAACATTTAGATAAGGAAGTTACGATTGTGTATACAAAATACCAACGATCACGAATTCTAGAGCTTCACTAACTGTGGATTTTTTTTTTAAATCTTTACAATAGAAAATGGATTTGTTTACTAGACAAATTTTTCACCTAAGTTGTATTTAATTGTACGTTACTTCAGAACAAACAATAATTCCAGGCCCACTCGACAAGAAATTTACTTATTAATTCAACCCACAATTGTTAGAAATTCAGTACATGAATAAGTTCCCTTTTCTTTAAAAAAAAAAAAAACCCAATTATCAGAAGAATCCAAACTATTATTAATTATATGGCTTGTTGCTGAGGTGGGGTCTTGGGCTCCGATATATAGGTCATGGTGACGTGTCCGCTTTATGTTAGTACTATAGTGTTGATATGAAATGGATATGTCATGTTGATGT
>JXSR01S008215.1:12963-23835 GCA_000969725.1 Ophiothrix spiculata
AAAATTTCAAAGCGCAAATCGGATTTTGTTTAAATGATGCTTCACGTTGGCACTTTTTTCTGTATATAATAATCTGGGCGGTACTTCTGAGCTTATATCATTTAGCAACCGACAAACAACATACCGTATCTAGGGGTGTCTGAGAGGATGCCCACCCTTAGGGGATAGAAAATTTGAAACTTCAAAGTGCAAATCACGTAATTTTAGGGCCCCACACATATGACTAGTCATCGTTCATGATTTCTGCAATAACTCACTTTTCCCTGGGGTCCGACATCTCTCCAATAATACAGACGGGCCTCATGATGGGCCTTAAGGGGCCTTTATCAATTCTAGGTGCTTTTTGAATCTTTTTCATAACTATACAGATGGGGGCACCACACATATAACCAGTCATCGTTCATGATATGATATGATATGATTTATTAGAACATACGCTTTTACAACAGCGGCACACGTCTTTACTGACGGTGCGTTCTATATTAAATACAAATTAAAGCAAAAACAAAAACAACAAAATAATTATAAAACATATTTACAGTAAAATAGGCAATTTACATATATACAGTACTCAAGGTTCAATTGGGGACCCGTTCAATTTACAATAGAATTAGATTTCAAGTTTGTTCTAACAGACCAAGCACGTTTCAAATATGATTTCCCAAATGCATCAAAAATTTGATCAATTCTTGATAAACTTGAATCCATAGGCAAAAAGTTTGAAATGCTGCTTCCAAGCATAAGACTAAGTTTACTGTCACAGTCTGTAAAAAAACGTCAAATCAAATCAAAGCCCGCATTACAAAGATTTAATCTTAGAGTGGCCAATTCTGAACAACGGACATCATCAAGGGCTTTACATTGAAGCATGAAATGATTAATATCTTCATATGTTTCCTCACAGAGTGAGCAAATACCAGTGACAGAAGAGTCCCATTTACTAAGTCTTTTATCAAGTGGAAGAGTATTCGATCGAGCCTTAAATTTCAAACTTGCTCCGTAGAAGTCAAGATTATCAAGTAAATATTTCTCTAAAAACGGAGATTTCTTCAGATCAATATAAACATCAAGAGAAGATTTCTGACAAGCATTATCATACCAATTATAAATAGTAATATTATCATTATTGTGAACGAATGTGTTAAGCCATGCTTTATCCTCTGATAAGCCGTTAAACCTGTCACTCATCCCGTTTTCAATAAGAACATTATTTATTGACTTGAACCATTTCCATCCCAACACTCTTTCTCTAGAAACAATAAAAAGTGAATTTAACAAAAGCTTAGGCCATCTCTTGAGGTCCATATTCTTAAGTCTTACGAAAAACTTAACTTTTAATTTGTCATGCATGCTTTTTATATCAAACCAACCTAAGTCACCAAGTAATGCTGCAGTTGGGGTATTTCTAGATGCCTTTAGAATTACTCTTGCCATCTGCAGTTGCAAATTATTCAAACTGTTATAATCACTGTCGCTAAAGGAAGAAACTGCGCATGCGTAGTTGATAGTTGGTAAGGCAATTGATCTCCAAAGGATATCACCATAGTACACTCTAATAAAATCATCTTGCTCATCTATAATGGACTTAATGTACCCTATCAAACGGTTGCCTTTCTTCAAAACTTCGGATAGATGATAATGATCAGACAAATTTCTTGTAATATGAACCCCAAGATATTTATAAGAATTAACTTCTATAAAAACTTAATTTCCCTTGTGCCCCGACAGCTCTCCAATAATACAGGTAGGCCTCATGATGGACCCTAAGGGCCTTTATCAATTCTAGGCGCTATTTGAATTAGGTCGCCTTCTCCATAACTATATAGACGGGGCCCACACACATAACTACTACTAGTCATCATTCATGATTTCTACAATAACTCATTTTTCCCTGGGGGCCCGACAGCTCTCCAATAATACAGGTTGGCCTCATGATGGTCCCTAAAGGGGGCGTTTATCAATTCTAGGTGCTATTTGAATTAGGTCACCATTTCCATAACTATATAAACGGTGCCCCACACATATAACTATAGTCATCGTTCATGATTTCTACAATAACTTACTTTTCCCCGGGGCCCGACAACCTTTTTCGTCTTCTCTTCTTCTACTTCGTTTTCTTCTGCTTTTTCTAATTTTAGAAAATAAAATAAAATTGAAAAATGAAAAACAAAATTTAATAAATTCAAATAAAATGAAAACGTCAGATTTGACTTAACATAAGATCTTATGTGCGTGATTGTTTCAATATACCGCACTCTATAAAATCGCGGACGCAGAAAAAATTGGAGCCACGATTTTTGCCGAGTGTCACCTCCTATATTCATCCTCCTTGAGAAAACTACCAAGTCAACCAATTGGCCTACTTATCAAGCCTCACCTATCCTAGCCAGCTAGGTTGCGAAGAATGAAAGTTGAAGAAAAGTTGTAGAAACGTTATAGATAGCAGGAAAATTGAAATAAGGATAGAGTGGAGTATTTCAGGAGCACCCAAATGGGAAAGAGCCCATTGGGAGAAATCCAGCACACTGAGGCTGATGAAATTGCCAAAGCTGCTGGCACCAAAAGGTGCCAGCGTGTGCTGGCAAAGGGTAATTTTCAGCCCCCCGGCACCAACAGTAATCGCTAGTAGCTCCATTTGGATTGAAATTCTTGCTCCCCCGTGACAAAGAATGTTTATATACCTGATTATGCATGGTTAAATCTAGTGAGCGCAATAAATACATAATGATAAACAGAAGAAAACAAAGATTGAACGAAGTAAATAAAAGTCTAAAATGAACCCTATAATAAAAAGGTAACGAGTCCTCCTTGTAGAATCCATGATTAGGTGATGGTAATCATTTTGACTCAATACTAACAGCTATTATGAGTATTTAGCCAAAAACTTTCCTGTAATATTGATATTACCCAGATGCAATACTGATCCGATTGCTTATGATTTTTATTGGGATATTCCAGACATTTTTCTCCCTCCCCATATTTTATATACACGACAGCAATTGCAGAATAACAACAAGACATGGCAAGGACAGGTGGAAATATATAAATATGGAAACTGAAGCAATCACCATAATAAATTGATGAAGTACAAATTGTTGATGCATTTCTAATATTAATAATTGACCTATATTACTTTTGTCGGAAATGGAGGAATTTACCAGAGTAGAATAATTGCTCAAGTTCAATTATTGTCCATGCATCATTTTGGATACCTTTGCATTTGCAGGAAATTAAGACCGAAATTAAAGCATCCATGCTTAACACTTAACTGCCTAATGGAATTTTGAGAAAAATACACATTAGAATATAGAAAGATGAATATCTTGCGATTGATTTAATACTTAAGTGCATAAGGTGTTTTAGAACATCGTTATTGCACAAGGAGGCCCCTAAAAACCATGTTCTCAGTCAAATTTTCCTCTGAAATGTTAGCCAAGTAAAAACTGTGTCAGCACAACTCGGAAAATTTAAAACAGTTGAAAATTGGCCGTTCAGTTTCAAAATGGCGGCCGAAAAACGGATTTCACTTTCGAAAATAAAATTCCCGCCAAAAATTTGAAAACGGCTTTCCTTATTGATTTTTTTTTGATAAGATTAGCTCATAGAAGCAGAAGATAAGTACAAATACATTGCTGAAAAGAAATTGGAAAAAAATATTCGGTTGTGATTTTATGGACAAAACAAATATGAACAGCGCCATCATTTTACCAGTTTATGCTTATTGTCTCAAAAACGGCGCGACCAAGTTGAATTTTGTTTGCACCAAAACATGCACAACCACCACCCTGACAATTGAATTACATAAAACAGCTTTATTGTGTTTTGTTTCGTTTTCGCGTGAAAAACAAAATCCAGCGTCCATATGCCCCCTTAAGTCTTAAGTAGTTGATTGACAAATAGTTGCTTTGGATGGAACAACGGCAATAAAATTAACGCAATCGTATTGTTAAATATTGTTTATACGGATATTTTGCTACAAAAAGACTCGTATGTTTGAAGTTCAAAATGCTTAACCTGCTGTAAACATGTAATATAATGCAATATAGGCCTACATATATCCTATCAATTTCATTAAAGACTCATTGCGTCTTATTATACGTATATCTATCTGTTTAGAATTGAAATCGTGTTAAAATGTCATATATGTCATTTTGAAAGAGTCCGAGTAAGTTAGCTAAACAAGGTGAAGGTCAACGTTCGCGCTAGATCGCGTTTTCGCGTTTTTGACGCGGTTTTTATGAAAAAAAACCTTTGATTTGGAAACAGCTAAAGTGTAAAGGGTCCAATTGGACGCAATAAAATTGACTGCAAAATGGTACATTCTGAAGTGGACTCATTTAAAATTTGTTAAATTATAATACATACTTAGCAGGATGGTAAAAAATCTTCTAAACCCCTTAAAATTCAAATTGGACCCCTTAAATTTGAAAAAATAGGGGGGTTAAAGGGTCCGTCGGACCCCTTGAAATTCCATTAGACCCCTTAAATTCGAAAATTGGGATGTTTAAAGGGTCCAGTGGACCCCTTAAATTATTTTCTAGCGCCAACGTTGGTGAAGGTGAAGGTATTAAAATGCATGCAATTGAAGTTTTTTTCAATCATTTTACTGATTGAGTCATGCTTATTTTCTCTTGTTTTTGTACATTTTATGCAAAACCTGTAAAGCACGATACTCAACGATAGGGACATCAAGTGAAAAATGACACTTAGTAGCAGACGTAGCTTGAATTTGCAACCCTAAATTGTGTAAATTGTGCTAAAAAATACCCCTTTTTCCAAAAACGTAGTCGCCGCAGGTGGGTCAAAATGATGCCCTTTTATGCCATTTTTTATGATGGGCATGAGTACACTCTTAGAAAGCCAGGATCAAATATGAGACAAAAAGGATAAATTTTGATCCTTTTTAGGTATCAAATATGAGCTTACCCTTTAAGGATCAAAGTGATCCAAAAATAAGGATCACAATTCTTGATCTGAAAAAAGGATCAAATATTTCTTATAAAAAGATCTGCCTAAAAATATCTCACTGAAGTGACCCTAGCAGGGTTTGAACCCACGCCGCACGCACACCATGTAATTACGAGACCATCGCTCTAACCAATCGGCCACGGGACAGGCAGCTGTCAAGTGTGGTGAAATCATCGTATTTATACCATTGTATACATTCCCGGCTATGTAGTGGATATGGAGTGTACTCAAATATGAGACAAAAGATCACGTTAGATCCAAACACGGTATCAAATATGAGCTCATCCTTTCCGTATCAAAGTAATCCAGAAATACGAATCAAAACTTTGATATTGTAATCAAAAAGGATCAAAATAAAATGATCCTAAAACCGGATCAAAAATGATCCTGGTGAATTTGATCCATTTGTATATATTGATCCGAAAGAGGATCAAAACGATCCACGTTGGATCAAAAGTGACCCTTAAAGGATCAAAATAAAATGATCCGGAAAACTACTCGTATATTTGATTCCGGCCTTCTAAGAGTGTACCAATTCTAATTCAGAACGGTCCCCCCGTTTATCGATAAACCCGGTTTTTCAAGTGAAACCCAGTTTATCGTAAAACTGGGGTTTTCAACCGAAAATTGGGTTTATCGATAAACCCAGTTTATTATTAGTGATAAACTGACTTTATAGGATATTTTGCGTAGAAAAACCGAGGTTTTATTTTTTGATAAGCCCAGTTTTTCACCCAAAAACCCAGTTTACCGATAAATTGATTTATTAGTCGATAAACTATAGGTTTTTTCAAAATTGAAAAACTCAGTTTATCGATAAACCCAGTTTATCACTTGAAAAAACGAGTTTTCCTCGATAAACCCAGTTTATCACTTGATAATCCCAGTTTTTCGATCGAAGAACTGGGTTTATTGGCGATAAACCTAGTTTATCAGATATTTTACCTGTTTTGCGTGCCATAGGCTGAGGCGAGGCACAAAGGTCTGACAAAGGTCTTTATCTGGACAAAATCTGTTTACCAGCCAGATTTAGATCAAGGGTCAAATTTTTGGCATCGCTGTTTGATACACGCGCTTCTAATATGGCTGTCAATAATGCAACTTATCTGACATCGGCTCTGATTTTATTCACTTTAGCTTACCTAATAATTCTTTTAGAAACCAATATTGGAACATTTTGTATTGCATCAGTCCTAGTATGTGGAGGAGTCTATATAGCTGCTAAGTTAATTCCAAGGGGTCGAATCGACCCTCGGGGTCTTGCTGTTTTCATCACGGGCTGTGATACGGGATTTGGTCATGAATTGGCCCTCAAGTTAGACAAACTAGGATTTACAGTTTTTGCTGGTTGCCTCATGCAAGGTACGTGGAATATTCGTATCTGGCCATTTCTAAAACTGGCGTACCTCAGACGACATTGCAATCTTTTGGCCCAAGATAAGCCTAATATTGGGATGTCGTTGAAATATCCAATATTGACCTACAATACCATAGCATGGACCAATATTGACAATACAATAATGGTCCAATAAAAGGCTACCGTATCCCAATACTCTGATCAACATTGGGCAATGTTTGCCCAATACTGTTTTCTGCTGGAAATTAATAGGTATCCATTTGCATCATAATCATCTCCGGCCATAGGCAAGGTAAGCCGCCCTGGACAAAATCGAGTACAAAAATAGTACAACATTCCTAAGGTGCACATTTGGAACATCATTTAAGTACAACTTTGAGTACATTTATAGTACACAAATTTGTACTATATTTGTACTAAAACTGTACTATAATTGTGTTCCAAATGTGCACCTTACACTCTTATAAAGAAAGTATCAAATATGAGACAAAAAGGATCAATTTTGATCCTTTTTAGGTATCAAATATGAGCTTACCCTTTAAGGATCAAAATGATCCAAAAAAAAGGATCACAATTCTTGATCCGAAAAAAGGATCAAATATTTCTTATAAAAAGATCTGCATAAAAACATCACGCTGAAGTTACCCTAGCAGGGTTTGAACCCACGCCGCACTTATACCTGCTGGTAATTAGGAGACCAATGCTCTAACCACTCGACCACGGCACTGTCTGATGAAATCAATGTATTTATTCATGTTACATTGCACCATTGTATACATTCCCCGCTATGTAGCGGTTATGGGGTCACGGTACTCAAATATGAAACAAAAGGTGATGTTGCATCAAAACGCGGTATCAAAATGTGAGCTCATCCTCTCCGTATCAAAGTAATCCAGAAATACAGATCAAAACTTTGATATTGTAATCAAAAAGGATCAAAATAAAATGATCCTAAAAAAGGATCAAAAATGATCCTGGTGAATTTGATCCTTTTGTATATATTGATCCGTAAAAGGATCAAAAGTGATCCTTAAAGGATCAAAAGTGATCCTTAAAGGATCAAAATAAAATGATCCCGAAAAAGGATCAAAAATTTGATCCCGGCCTTCTAAGAGTGTAGGAATGTTGTACTAGAATTGTACTCGATTTTTTCCAGGGCGACAATGGTACAGGGTAATGTCCGAGAGGTGTCACATCATCATGTGTAGTCGAGATAAGAGTGCAATGGCTAATCTCAAATTATACCTCATACAACATTGACCTATAACCCTTAACATGATAATTCCAATGCTAATATGGTCAATGGAAAGCCAATATTGAGCCAACGTGGTTCGCCAGCATATCGCAATTTAGGGTGCCAACGGCAAACCAATATTAGCCTAATATCCTTGACACGATCAGGCCCACCGAGAAGGGGACATATCGTGTTCGGGGTTTTGGGGCCCGTAAAAATGTTGAAAAAATGTTAAAAAAAGAAGAGGAGGAAGAGGGAAAGGGGAAATAGAAGAATTTCCCCACAGATTCATAGATGACCAAGTTTTCGTAAAACATCATTGGACCAGAGTATGACACTGCGCCCACAACTTTTCCCCCTAAGAAAATGCAATGGACCTAGGGAAAATGTTTCAGTTTTAGGAACCAGGGACAGCGCCAGGGGGCATATTTTTCCCCAGTCACAAGCCTTCCCCCATCGTTCCCTCACTTTACGTCACCCACGGAATTTTCACACTCAATGTTCCTGTGTTTTTGATAATTTGAATGTTAAAAAAAATTGCGCGCTTTGAGCATTGTTGAGCAAATTTCAAAATATAGTGTTAATGTTTAGTCAACTTTGGCAATTTTTGGCGCTAATTTCAAGATTTTAAAACTGAGATTAGTCAAAAAACACTGGACAATATTTTGATATCTAGCATTGTTCAAATTCTGCATACCAGTATACAGGAACTAAAGAATACTTTTTCTCTTTTTCTTTTATTGTTCCATTTAGAGAGTCCAGACGCCAGAAAATTAACCACAGCATCTAGCAACAGAATGCATTTAGTTCCATGTGATGTTACCAACGAAGATTCTGTTAAATCAGCAAAAGACGTTGTAATTAATATCATGAAAGAAAAAGGTAAAATTGAAACGCTTTATCTTATTTTTGGTTGTCGTTGGTGTTGTGTTGTTCATGTTCTGAGATCTATTCTGTGGAGCGGCGCCAATTCGTCAATTCAGATCAGTAGGCTTTTGTTTTTTTAAATTCCAGATTTAAAGTTCCATGCAGTTGTAAATAATGCAGGCATTTGGCGATGGGGTGAGATAGAATGGACTTCAATTGATGTGTTCAAGAAAATTGCCGATATCAACCTCTATGGAATGCTTCGTGTGACTCAGGCATTTCTTCCCACAGTAAGGCACTCTAAAGGTAATTATCAGAAAATGACATGCATTCGCAAGCTTGTACAAGCATGCAATTTGAAGTACGTGCAAGCATGATTGTGCTTAGAAAATTATGCTGCAAATGCTTGTAATTGATATATTGCATAATTATAGTGTACGAAATTTGCAATGCTTGCAAGCAGCTTACATATTTGTTTCAATTATATACATGGAAACTCCATGCAAGCATATAGGAAATGCATGCATATGCTAATAATTGGCTTATTGCAAGCTTGTGCAAGGTTGCAAAAGCTTATACTGATTATTGCATTTCAATGTCACATTTGCTATCATCAAGAAAGCTTCATCTTGTAATTGAATACGCTAGAATAAGAACATCCCAACTCCAATTATAGCTCCCTTCTGTTGATTATATAAATGCATACAAATCTCGGAAAATGCCTTCACATCACTAAAATAGCATTTCCATTTCAAAATCTAATCATAGTGTCACTTTTGACTTTGTAGTTGAATTTTTAGACATTGTTATAGTACTTAGTTCTGTGTTTAAACAGTCATTACAAGAAAACGCCAACTCCATGAGGTTCCCTCTGCAATAATATACTAGAAAAATTGAAGAGCCCAGTTCCAAAAGGGAATAACTCCACTTTTTGTCAAAATTGAGTTATTGGTACCAATGAGCAGTATTACTCCTCTAGTTTCTCGGAATGAAAGCCTTTTCTCCAAAAAACCCTTTTGTTTCGATAATGGGTTTTTCTGCTATACTGTGTGAGTTTTGCCATGAAATTACCGATTAGTTCCATTTTAGTTCAAAAAGGGAATAACTCCACGAAGAAATGAATGATCAAAGACAAATTGCAATCAAACGGAATCTTTCAGATTTCTCAAACAGATTGCGTTTTAGTCACTAGCATATGTCCTAATATTTAACAACCTTCAAAATTAATATCAAATGGGCCTGTAATTAAACAAGTGTGTTTTTCTCCCACTTCACATTTTTGGAGTTATTCCCTTTTGGAAACAAACTCTTCAATTATCTAACAATGTCTAAAAAGTCAACTGCAAGATCAAATGTGACACTATGATTGGATATAGACATGGTAATGCTTTTTGGTGATTTGAAAGCATTTTCAGAGATCTATTTGTATGCATTTATATTTTACAGAATTTAACAGAAGGGAGCTATTGGAGTTGGGATGTTCTTATTCTGGCGTACTCAATTGTTTAACTATTGCAACCCCTTAATAGTTGTTATTTTTCAAGTCAAGTGTTAGTCTCCGACTTCCTTACAATGTAAATATCTTCATGATCATAAACAGAATGTAATGTTACTAAAATATGAGAGGCTATAACAAAATTGATACGACAACTCCGCCAATGATTTGCATGAAATTCGTTGTAGAAGAGATTAAGGTGTTTGGTCCATGGGAGATCCGCTAGAGCAATTTTTGTATAAATCGGCATGAATGATATTTTATCGATGTAGAACCGATTTTTAAAATAAAAATTGGGGGGTACGGGACTTGTTTTTGCATGAGAGTCTGTTTAAAAACACCATTTTTGGAGGTTTTGGGGGACAAATTAGTACAGGGGTCTATGGGAAATGTGGCAAAAGTGAAATTATTTGTTTAGTGTTGATTCAAAAAATCTGCTAGAGTAATTTTGTTAATTTTTTTATAAAAGTTGCGCACAAGTATGTTCTTTCAAATAAAAAAATAAAAATTGGGGGTCATGGACCTAATTTTCTAGAAAAATACTAAAATATGGCCATTTTTAGCTTCAAAACACTACTCAGAGAATATGCGCATGCGTATTGCGGGACTAACCAACTCGGAAACTCTAAAGTGCCTATTGTGGTGGTAAAAAGTTTGAACTGCAATTCACAGTCATGTGATCCAGTCAAATTAGTCCGATTGTGACATCACTTCTACAGCAATTACGAGGAGGAAAAAAGATGAACTTTTCTTACTGGAAGTTACATGAAGAAATCATTGTTCTTGTTATTTCTTTAAAATATCCCAGTTTTAGCTGTTGGCAGAAGTAACATGAAAATCAATCTGTTTTTCCTTCAGGACGCATCATTAATGTTAGTAGCATCTCTGGTCTCTGGTCTATTCCTGGCAATGCTCCATATACCATGACCAAATATGGTATCGAAAGCTTTT
>JXSR01S008215.1:37959-52362 GCA_000969725.1 Ophiothrix spiculata
TAGGTAAAATTGAAATCCTCGGAAAGTAAGCTTTCCAGCAATATCTAACTTTGTAGGTTTTAAGTGTATATATTTAGAGTTACGATCCGTTGAATACAAATTGGCATGGTTTTACCAATGTATTTGTGTGAAACAAAAAATATGACCAGTTAATGACTTATGTCCTTCACTCAAAAACATTGGTAAAACCATGCCAATTTGTATTCAACGGATCGTAACTCTGAATACATACACTTAAAACCTACACATTTAGATATTGCTGGAAAGCTTATTTTCCGAGGATTTCAATTTTACCTGAATAAGTCTAATTTTTAGGGATAGGTAAAAATTATACAGGGTGTAAAATAAAATAAAAGTGCATTTTGGTCGACCAACTTGACACAATGAGATTTTCTTGGGGAAAGGTGTATCCAGATGACACAAACATTACTTGAAGGATGTAATGAAAGCCTTCCATAAAATAATTCATTTGGTGACCAATTTCATTGTGGTCAAAGTATTGAGGATGGTCAGAACCTATGAAACGACTTAATATTTTTGGGGACAATTATCGGTCAAAAGGTTTTTTCATGTATACACTACCTAAAAATTAATCAAATAGTTGGATTCCTCGACAAATTTCCTTTTGAAAAATGTATAACTTTTACCATTTACGTCGACTCGGTCAAAAGATATGTCGTTTTAAAGTTTTCGAGTGTAAACGCATGTTTTGTACAGTAATGTATAGAGGAAATTACCCACATATAAACCATTAAGAAACAACACAAATTGGATGACTTGTCAATATTCGATACATGCTTTAGCATTATACATATCTCATTGAAGTATATGCAAAAAAAGTATGATCCCAGCATTTTTATTTTTAATAATACATGTGTTTATAAATCATAACTTTCTGACACTTTTGCATGTTATCCTATGCGCGCCTCCTCCACCGTCGCCTCCTCCACCCGATCCATCGTGTTCCCTAATTGCTTAATGAAGTATAACTTCATTAATTAAAATCTTGAGTAGTTCACTTTTTGTATATAAATAGAGTATAAAAAGACCTTTCATATGATACCAAACTTTCCCAAACACGTAAAGAAGTTTTAGCAAAAATGCATGTTTTCTACAATTTTTTAGGGTAATATGTAACAGATCCATGATATTTGAGGGACGTATTTGTGACGCAAGGCCTTGTGCAAAATTTTCAGATAATGGATATATTGATAGCGGTGGGTTCACGATTGGTACCGTGACCTTTAAAGGCTAAAACAAAGAAAATAAAAGATTTGACAGTTGACCTGCGTTCTCCAAATTTAATAAAAATTGCGATACAAAAACCTTCATAACTTTACAATGGAAGGTCGGATTTGAAAAATTCAAACGGTTTTGGATTTCTTGGATCACCTGTTTACATTTTAAAGAATTTGAACAATAATTAAAAAATCACCTGAAGTGTCTACTATTTTGAAGAAAATCTGACATTGTTGATTTTTGTTGTCTCCCATAAGACCTATTGCGTTGACCCCTGATATGACCTTTCACATAATTGGATGTTAGACTGCAGAGTCCATATTATATGATTAAAAATGAACCGACTTGGACAACCACAAGTCAAGTTATTGTCCGTCAAAGTTTTTTCATCGCATACATGTAAATGATGGAACTGAGACATTAAAGGTATTGGTTTTTTTTTCATACTTAAGTTCAACTTGTCTTTCAAAAGTCATGAAAGTAATCAGTATATGAACTCAAGCACCACGCCTTAAAAACAATCAGACCTTAATTTAACCCTTATTGTTAATTGACTGATTAAGGTGGTTTAATAAAGAAAGGGATGTCGGACTTGTGTAAACAGATATTAATAAACCAATATTTTTGCCCAAGTTTGCTTAATATCTCCAAAAGCAAGTCGATAACCGTATCTTTTTTTTTTCAAATAACTATATGTATAAGGACCAAAACATTTTTGAAAAAAAAAAAATATATATATATTTTAAATACTAGTGTCGTTATTTTCATGATTTTACCATATAAGTCAATGGCAAAAAATGGTAGTAAAGTATACTGTTTTTGAAATGGATTTTCCTCGAAAACTAAGTCGGTGAATCCTTTTATTTTATTTTAGAAATGAATTATTCCTGTCCATTAAACAAAACAAGAATTAATATTTGGATATGCAGACAGATTGAGAGTCTCTCTTATTGTCAGCCTGTGTGTTTTTAAATGATTTTTGATTGAAGTCTTTTGTCATTACATGTATATCCGTAGTTTTGTCAAGGCAAGTTTGTGATGCCAGAGTACAACAAAAGAAGTATATGATATGTTGCATTTTTCTCAAAATCTAAGTTGCTAAATGTAGCTACATGTATTTAGTGATCACGGAAGACTGAGCCACTCTCATTTTCGTACCCAATTAATAATTTTCATTACGCACGAAAGCCAATGTTGACTAAAGGTTGTTTAATTAAAATTAATATCCGGGTTAAATTTAACACCACACTATGACGATGACTAAAGTTATGTGACAAATGTAAATGAACTACAAAGTACTGTCTTTCAACATTCGTCACTCTACGGTAAACCTCCTCAAGCCAACGTCGCATCAGTCGTTGCAAATTCGTTCCTTGACGTTGTGATTTCGTCGTTGACATAAAACTGAGCAAAGACTATCTGTGAAGGAAAAGTATCATTCGCAGCTTACTGTTACTTGACATTCCCCTATTCGACATAGTCAGAAACTGGTCCTATCTTTTTTTTTCACACAAAACAGTGCATAAATCCCAGCAAAATAACATTTGGAAAACATTTGTCAAAAATGTGTTGTTGAAATGTAAAAATGTATAGTCGAGGTAAAACTGGGAGAGCATTTCCTGAAACATATCAGTTCGGCGGAACTCACAATTCGGATACGTATTTGAATTTGGATACCCACGTACATTTTGTATCAAAATTGTGATACCCGTATCAGAATTTAGGATATGGAGGGGTATCCGAATTCTGATACGCCTGTCGTTGCGCAGGAAACCAATCGATAGCGCAAGCTGGCAAGTACTTATAGCTCCTGATCACAGAAAGCAAAGTAATTTGGCCAAAACTTTCTTAGAATGTAGATGACAAATGATGATAATGTTATTGACTTTTGTACATACCGCTTTATGGTGCGCGGCGAAGCTGTTTTTAATCCAAATTCATATACGGGTATCAGAATCTAACTTCAGATACGTATCCGAATTGTGAGTTCCGCCGAATTGATATATACGTATCATAAAGATATCATTAAAATAAAATTGCAAAATATTTCCTCATACTTTATAGTTAATTTGAAATTGAAGGTATACTCTATGACATTTTTCAAAAAAAAAAAATATGTTTTTCAAAAACATATTAAACTGGAAGTAGAATTTGAGAAAATATATCGGTTTCGAGCCGATGGTAACATCGTCATATCAAGGAAAATATATTTAATCAAGTTTTTAATGTTCTTCCGATTTACAACAAAAAAGAAATGAAACTTAAAGAATTAACGAACTAATTGTATAAAATAATCAAATGAGATCTTGAATCAAGAACTCTACAAAAGGAAGCAGACTGATGGAGATGAGATAGCTTTGCTTTCTTTTTTTAGACACAGGCAGGGAACAGGAAATGTTACCACAAGCTTCACAACATGAGAGAAAAGTCGCAAATCTACATTTTGAATAAATGGCATCTAAAGTAAAAATAGGGTGAACAAGTCAAATTTCGTTTTTGACATAAAACACCTTAATACATAAGTGTATATCTTTACCTAAAGTTTTGAAGGTCAAATTTGCCAGGAAGTGCAATTATTCACGGTTAATTGATTGCATGTTGCTATCATACACTGAAATATAGTAATCAGTATCTTTGCAATCGATTTGCCACGAATTTTTATTGCAATATATTTAGTGGACTGCTTTGGATTTCGATCTCTAAATGAAGAATGTAGAAGGAAAGTGTGACATATTATATATCATTCAAAAGGTGAGATTATAGAGTATTCAAATATGCCATAAACTCGATTTTGAAATTTGCGACTTTCCTCTCATTTTGCTTGAGCACCCCTCATATGTCAAATAACAAATAGTCAGGGAGTGATGGTTTCTCAAGCGCATTTTACTTGACTTTTTGAAGTCTTACTGGAAAATATGTATGGTTGAATCCTCAATTATGGTTTTTCTGTTGGGTAGCATTCTAATACACAAACTCAGGCAATTAATACACTTTTACCAAAACCGGGTAAAGTTCACAATCAAAAAAAAGAAAGGTGGGTCGGTTATATCATGGTTTGATAACAAAATTTGTACAAAAACATTCCTAAAAAGAATAGAAAAAAGTTTTACCACAAGTAATCTAAGAAGACAAAACTGCATTTAGATAGGAACATTGGAATACAGTATACTCAGTTGAAGATGTCATTGAACATATTGATCATAGAATTATGCTATACATATTACTTTTCGCTTATTTAAAAAATGGGCTGATATTTCCAAGTGTAAATGATAAAATGTTACTTTTAGCAGATAATTCGGCTTTCTTCTGTATGATGAAAGCTCTGAAAAACACTTATATCGTGCTAAAAGTGGAAGTAAATATAGAAAAACATAACTTTTAAAAATTGGTAGCTTAAATCCGTTGTAAAAGTAATCTTAGTCCCCTGAAATGGTAGTCCGCCTTCAATAGACCATAACGGAATAAAGCGTTAAACTAATGTTGCGTGAGAGTTGTCAGCCTATACTTTACTGTACAACCAGGACAATATGTGACGCGTTACATCAAAAGGTACATGTTGGGTCCAAAAATCAAAATTGAGTTTTTGGTATCACTGGGAAGCCTGTTTAATCAGCTTTAAAATGATACCAAAATTAAAGGCATCGGCCATTCGGTGACCGAGCTATGACAAATTAAAGAATGACAACATTGACGGATTTAAAAAGCACACTTCTGAGAAAAACGCGTTTGAAAATCATGAACATTTTAAACTCAAGATATTGCTGGTTTTCAAAGGAACCATTCAAAACTCCATAGCAACCAGCACTTTTACTTGCCCGATTGACACCAAATTTGGCACATATACTATATAGACTGCAACAAAGACGGCGATACCAAATTTGCCAGGAAGATTAATCGGAATGCGCTGATATTTGCCGTGCAAATTGGTCATATTTGGTACTCAAGTGACGGTCCCATGGACATTTTCAGCGAAAACTGGATCTGACTTGGTCACAAACAACGCATTTTTTCACATTTAGAATGTATTTTTTTCAAAAACAAAGTTCATTCATTGAAAATATATACTTCAAGGACCTGATTTTTTACGATATCTAAAGATCGACCTCCCGACCATTTTTCACTCATTTTAAACTTCAGACGGCCGTAGCTCAAAATCGGCCTTGCCGACAACTTGTACCTTTTGATGTAACGCGTCACATATAAAGGATGACTAACATTCCTACTATACCTATAATACACCTGGACGAAAATTACTATTTCATTTCAGCTTAAAATAACTTTGAAAATGTATGTGATTTAAAATCGATTGTAAACCCTGTAAGGCCAAGTAAAAAAATATACTAGTTTCTCGTCCTCGCGCGCATGCGTTTTGACGGCCGCATCAATTTTTATTTTTTTTTTTTTCAAAATTTTCATTTTTTTTTCAAAATTTTCATTTTTTTTTCTTTTAAAATTTTCATTTTTTTTTCGAAATCCAATTTGGAAGCAAGTTGAAATAAAAATTCTGGCACTCTTTTGAAACATTTTTTTTCAAATTTTTTCATTGATTTTTGAAGACCACTGAGCTATCAACAATTTTTAAAATTAAAATTTGGATACAACTAACAATTTTGCAATGAATCCTAGTCCTAGACCTATCATCAATAATTTTTTGAAAATGTGAATAGCCTTTTGGAAGCAAAAACATTATCTGCAATGTCGGAAGAAAGTAATTCAAATTTTGGGAACGGTTGGCTGCCTTTTGGAAAAGACCGTCCGCCATCTTGGATCGGCCATTTTTGAAAAAAAAAAAAAAACTGCCCTCATCCTCCTTTTTTCAAAAAGTTAGGACGAGAAACTAGTTTTTTTTCTACTTGGCCTAAGTGTTCAGATTTTTGGCGTTTTCATTGGCCTAATAAGAAAAAAAATATATATGATTTATATAAGTAAAAACAAATAACAAGCTAAAGGTAAATATGATATAAGGTCGATTTGGGATTTCACTCTTCGTGGGATGGTATTGCTTTTAAAAAGTCTCTGTATTTCTCAAATAACATATTGTATGTCATGTCAGTGAAATGCATATCAAATGAAACAATGTACAAAGAATTACAAAGAACAATGAATCTATTAACATAAAAGAGCATTAAAAAAAAAAAAACGTTCAAGTTTTGACAACTCAAGAAATTGCAAGAACATAAAATATGGCCTTTGCCGTTACATACGCTTGAAGAAAAGTTAAGATTCTTTTATTACAAATTCTGTTTCGAATGGTATCTTGAAATAATTTTAATTGGTTATTAAAGAGAATGATTAATGTCATTTGTGTGAAATAAAAAAAAAAATCCATAAACAATATGTTTTGGGAATGTAAATGATTTTTGGCATAGTTTCTGTAATTGGTTAAACGATAAAAACCGTAACCGTTCAAACGAACGTCATGTGGTAACTGTAACTACATCCTCAGGAAAAACAGCTGAAGTTCATTACATTATCAAAATCAACAGAATATATTTAAACAATACTATAATAAGAATTATTCCTACAATCTATCAATTAGAAAAAATATGCCCAAATACTATGAAATACTGAAGTTTGGCCGAATCTGGTTTTTTTTAAGTAATCTGTTGTCGCCATTTTGAAAATGTGCATGCAAGCGAAATCATTCGTAAAGATTTATTTTAGAGACTTAGGTCTCTATTTTGTATGCCAAGAAAGTGAAATCCTGGAACGGTAAGTAGGGAAGATGGTGAAAATATGACATTCCCCGTCTTTTCCGAAAAAGGACTTTAGCCTAAATGTTAGCCTTGCAGTATGCTGTTCAGCAGGGTGCGGTGGGAATATAATGTTAATAGGAGGAACCGACATAGCGGGACAAAAATGGCAAATTGTTTTAAAATGACAAGAAAAAAAAAGCCATTCGCACAAAGACTAACAATAAACAAGTAATTTTCATTTTTTTTAAAAGTTTGTTTATGACGTAAATGTTTCAACAATTGCTACATTTCAAACACTCGTTCTTTTCATTCTCGTTTTCTCCTTTCCTTTCTTTTCTGTTTATTTTTGTTTACTGCCCTTCTTTAGGGTGCCGTCCCTACTGTTCATGGGGTCTGTTGACCGTAGCTGTAACTAATGCCGATAAAATTTAAAAGTTGTTCAAACAGTTATCGTTTGTCTTTAAATTACATTGTCGACTCGTTACTTTTACCATTTGAATACACGAATATAAAATATTAATTAAATAATTATTCGTGTATCGCTCTCTTAAAATTACTGAACTTTTGACTGACCAGCTAATAAATGATAAATTATAAAGTATATTTTCATAGCTACAATGTAAATATTTAACTTTATAATAGAAAACAACAACAATGAAAATAATAAAAACAAAACAATAGGGAAATGAAATGCAGAACTTTTGTTTATCTTTACAGCATGGATAAATTTAAAATTGCACGGACGTGACCGTGACTTAACAGAAGTGGTATATTTTATGGGCGTTAGCAAATATTAAATCGACGTCAGATGTGGGGAAAAATTGTTGAAGTGTGATTTGAACTTCAACTTGTTGGAGCATGGATGTAGGCTTATAACTGTCCGTTGGATTTAAGTTATCACTTTACAACATGATTGGTTTTTGACAGCAAAGAGGGATCTTGGTATGCAGAATACAGAAGAAATTGGAATATTATAAAGAACAATTTCGGAGGATAAAGATATATTGTTTTTTTCTTATACCGTGGATTCTTTATAAGAAACGCCCATATTTACATTCAAAATGGCGCCGAGGTGGGCCATAATCTGCACTTTGCTTGCAACATGTTTCTTCGTGGATTGTACAGGTACGAAAAGAAGATGGATGTAAAAGTAATTAAAATCGTTGTTAGTAAAGATGCTAATTGTATAAAAGATGCTGATAAGCAAAGCATCATATAGCAAATATCTCCAAACAGGCAGGACCGTACGAAGGTATGTAAGCCAATGGGGGCAAACAATTTACCGTCCCGAAATTCATGTTTCGTCCCGATGTATATACCGTCAATTTTTTTGTATTGCGCGCGCGAAAATTTTGCTATTTTCAGCCAAAAGTCGATATAAAAACTTGATATTTGTGCTAAAATGGCTTATTTTGACTAACAATTTACGGGACAGTAATATCGGGACAGTAAAAGTAGTAAACTATCGTCCCGATATTTCAATTTTTGTCCCGCCAGCGTCCCGATTTTTCGAGCCAGGGGAAGCGAGTGCCCCCTTGGACCCCCGCTTCGTACGGCACTGGTATTTCAGGGATGCATTCGATGTATTTTTTTACCCATTGATAAAAACCAAACAAACAAGCAAACAAATGAACAAAACATCATTTTGATCAAAATATCTATATATAAACATATTGTGATGTGCACACTAAACAATAAACGCCAATTGAATGTACATCTCAACGAATAGAAAAGTTCATAGTATAAAGTTCCTAAAATGTTCTTTCTTGTATTCTTTTAAGAAAGCAATTTGATTGATTGATGCAACTAATCCGCGCTTTTAAATTACTATACTGTTTTAAAGAAGAAAGCCGGGAATTGCATAGATTTTTTTGAAAAAAGTATACTTTAGGGCCCATCAAAAACTTGACCAATTACCTGACTCTATCTCACTAACCGTGACCCGATCCTAACTCACTAACCATGATCCGACCCTAACCCTGACCCTAAACATACCCTAACCCCACTCAAACCATAACCATAACCCTATACTCTAACCCTAAAATTTCGGATAGGACCTAAAGTATACTTGGCCCGATTAAAAAAAATAAAAGTATTCCCAAATATTTCATACAATTGTACACTACTGAAAACGATATTTCTTACACAACCATGCATTGATTTGTTTAATCCACGTAATGTAACGGTGAAATCTTTACTGTTGTATTTCTGATGATTTGTAACAAGTACTTTAATATACCCACTGATTCATGAAGTATCTATTACAAATTTTATTATCAGATCAGCGAATAAGGTTTGCTTGGAAGAAAAACGTAGTATGCGCTATTAGAATTTCGAAGTGATTTTACAGACAAATATATACTTACGATATGTTGGTATGGTAAATTCAATGAATGAAACAACGAATATAAAATACAACTTACAAATACAACAAACATTACTTCCGTCGTTTATCTTTTTCATCTTATTTTCATGCAACAGGCCAATTACAATACCTCTTTACTGCACCCGAATACACACTCCGAGAGACCGATGGAATGGCTGACACTGCCACCGTGATATTGCAGCGAACCAGCGAGACTGCAGCAGATACTACCGTTGAAACGTCTGTTAGTGAGTATCAGATTAAACGAAAACAAAAATAAGAAACACTCTGTTAAATATCTGGTGTTCATTTTGTTTCAAAAGCTTGGTGTTGCTCTTTTTTCCCTTATTCCAATGAATAGTATTGTTAAGTTGCTGACAGGTTAAACTGAAAACTATTTAAATCTTTTTAAAACGGCAAAGTGCTGAAAGTACTTACATCATTATATCATTTAATTTTCACGAAATGAAAATCGTGTCGTTATTTCTTTAAAATACATTCGAACTGTTCAGGTATAAGATATCCATAATTAATTCACTAGATACTTTTGTACAAGTTCAAAACTGCCCATGTCATCTAACTGAAAAAAAAAGAATGAGAGAGAGCAATTCGAAACTGTTAAAATGTAATAAAGTGGTGATAAGAACGAAAAAAAAATGCCCTCATTTTTTTCCAAATTCTTCTATAGATACAATTATTGATTTTGTTTTCACACAGAATTGAATTGGGTTAACAAACTGAAACATAAGATAATGCAGGTACCTATCTGACATTTAAATAAGACATAAAAAGCAGATCCAATGGACAAGCCACAAAACACGTAAAGGATCAAATATGATACGGGAGGTTACTTACATAGTGGAAACAAAGAAAGCCAACTTGATGGGGTGAAAATACAAAACAATAAAGAACACTAAATACACACAGAGAAAAACTGCATGAGCTTCTAAATTGGATAAGAACAATTTTTCATCACGCAAATATATACAAAACAAGTTAAGTACATTTATTTTTTTTCTGTATTTGTGTAGTTTTGTGGATAGTTTTATGAATATTTTACCTGTTTTTTCTTGGTTTTTTTCTTCTCTGTGTGTATTTAGTGCTGTTTTGTAAGTTTGCATTGTTTCCATTTGATATCTTTTACCAGTTGTAATCTTTTTGGCCATTATAACATATCAGTTATTACATGGCTTCTATTTGTTTATTTTCTGAAATCAAAGCTGATTTCATCAAGTTGGCTTTAATATTTTAACTTTATATTTGATAACACATTTTAAGATTCTTATCTCCTTATATTTAAAATATTAAAAAACATTATTTTATCTTAATTTTTCATACCAATCCTTGATATGTGATTTGCCTTAACTTTGCCGATCGTGTGGCTCTGAATATGGTCTGGTTAACAATTTCGGTCAAACATGCACGAGTTTGAACAAAAGTTAAACGAATTAAACGATGTATTATTTGCAAACATTCAAATTAGTCTACGTGCTTGACTTGCCTTTTGGCTCGATTTGCTCATTTACTTCAACGGGTAAAAACAATAGGACTACAAACAAAAATCGACCCAATCAATGATTTGCCAGAAATAAAATACTTAATCCAATAAATCGTGTAAAATGTACGCTGGACAAAATAAAATCTATATATTTCATACAATTTTGTCATGACTTTTACGACATCTATAGAATCACAACATAATACGATTTAAAGTATATGTGTAAAGAAGTGTAATATTTTCGGGAAAAAATAAAAATCGAGTAAAGGTGTTAGCCACGATTCCACATGAACATGAAAACTCATTAAAACTTTTCTGAATCACAAAAATATGATCAAATTATAATAAGCTATCTAAATTTAATTATTTCTTTTTTAAAAAGAAGAAATATTTCACCAAATTCATCACTAAGCGATCTCTCAACAGTGTTTCTAGTTTCCTAAAAACCTTCAAACGTTACTTTGTTTGTTTGTTGAAAAATTTATTATTAGTCTTTAAGAATGCAGATGATAATTTTTTAATTATATATTCATTTTTAGAAACACTTCAAATTTATTTTTTGTGTTCCTGGGGACACAAAAATTAAAAGCATCAAGAATTGTTTCTTTTACTTATGTATTCAGTTGTAACAGGAATGGTTATGGGTGTAACTTAGTTAGTAGTTGAGTTGAGTGTACTTCCCTTCAAAATGTGCAATACAATCAGTAAGTGTCACGGAAAGTTGAACTTCAGATTGATGATCGTGGCTAACACCTTTAAATCAATACATGTATGACATCTGCAGATCATATAGTATTTTTTACAAACCAAAAACTTATATAGCCTTTTTAAGGAGTACGACACCGGTGTCTCAACTTTTTGAGTTTTTTTCCAAAGTATTTCTTATAATTTCTTACATATTCCGTTTTGGAAATACAATGTGTCCCAGAATAAACCTTACACACTTTGCGTGCAATTTTCATGGGTTTAACGGACAGTTAGAAAGTATGTAAAGGTTGTATTTTATAGCCAATGAGTTGAACTTTTAGATACCGTTTGTTTCATTTCAATCAGTAGTATACAACAAATGTTATGCTTTATCAAACTTTTTGGTGGATTTTTGTCTGGTCCAGTTTCATGATTATTGGCCATAAAGTAGGGGTGTTTCTGAAAGGAATGAAAATGGGTCACCTTTGAAAACTTATCATATCTGTCTTATTTTTACATCAAATTTGTTCATTTTTCAGCATAGATTAAAGAGAGCATGTGCGTAGTGAATAAGTAAACATTGTTACGGTTGAGTGAACAGATCAATGACAATACTCAATAGAGCTTCATTCAAGGGGAACTTACAAACTCGTGAAATTGGACCAGCACATTTTACATTCAATTATTTGACAAAGCATAACTTTTGTTGTACATTATCGATTGAAATGAAACAAACAGTATCTAAAATTTCAACTCATTGGCTATAAAATGCAAACTTACAAACTTTCTGACTATCCGTTAAACCCATGAAAATTGCACGCAAAGATTGTAAGTTTTATTCTGGGACACACTGTATAAGCTAAAATGTGTCTATCTATGGAAGCTAAGCTATAACTAGATTTAAAAAAATCTAGTTATAGATTAATCTAATAAATCTAATAATTTAGAAATATTAGATTTACTGCAAGTCATAAGTTGTGGAATGCACAATAATAATTGCTTATAAAAACAAAATGGTTGGACCAATTTTAATGTTTCTTCCAATCAAGCCTCTTTATTGATGATGTTTCAGATGAAATCAAAAAACTAAAATTTGAGAAATTAACAATGTTCCTGATGTGTATTTAGCCGTCGTAGCCATAGCTATTCAGCTTTTAAGAATATTCACAATCATATCATTAGTAGTTTCTAATAAACTTGCAAAAAATTTAAAGAAAAAGCATATCAAAAGCTAATAAGTTTATGATTACAATCTATATTAAGTGATATATGCGTGCGCTAATCAGGGCAATAAACAAACCATGAGTGTATAAATTATTTTATTATAAATAGACAGAAAAGGTTTTAAAATTTTATAATTGATTAACTATATACGTAGCTACACTTGTAAAATAACTATAACAAAATGTATGTACCTCCCCTTTTGCAAACACAACTAATTGTATACAATTAATTACTCGGAATAAAATTAATCAACCGATTATTATTAATATTCTATATTTACACCCAATCTGTTTTGAGTTGATAATAATTGTGTTGAAAAGAGAAATCGATGATAGGGGGTTAAGATTCTTGTACATATATTTTTTCACGTTGTATTTAAATCTTTTTGGCATTGCTCAAGATAATTCAAATGATTGTTCAGTTTAATAAAGATTGATTAAAGTTTAGACGTATCCTAAAACTGTGTGTCAAAATTATACCATTTATACATCCTTTGTATTAATAATCATTCTAACAGTGGAATAACTTAAAGCGAATTTCTTTTTTTTTTTAAAGTTATCCCTAGCGTCACTTTCAACAAAAGAAATTCCCCCTAACGAACAAAAGACGGAAAAATATTATTGTTCTCTATATTGTTCCACGTTCGCCCTATTCCACTGTTAGCATGATAAAGAAATGTTAAATTAAAAAAAACCCAGATTTTGATTATTGATATACAGTGTGTCCCAGAACAAAATACGATCTTTGCGTGCAAAATACTCTTGGCTTTACCGGACAGTTAGGAAAATATGTAAAGGTGTTGTATTACAGTCCATAAGACAAACTTTAATATAACGTTTGTTTTATTTCAATAGGTAATCTAAAACAGACGTAATGCTTTGTAAAATAGTTGGATGAAAAATGTACTTGTCCGATATTGTAAGTTCCCCATGAATGAAATTGTATTGAGCTTTGTTCTTGATCTATTTTTAATCAAAATTCGGATACGGGTATCAGAATTGTGATACGGAGTATCCAAATTTGGATACGTATCCGAATTGTGAGTTCCTCCGAACTGAACTGACGTGATTGTTTCCCGAATTGCCAAAAGTTGCACAAAACATTGCAAGTTATAGAAAGTTATTCAAAATATGTGAATGTTGCACAAAGTTACGGAAACGTATTAATTGTGTGCAAAATTACACAGAGCTTGACAAATTATAGAAGTATATACACAGAAAATAATATTAACTCAAAACTTGTTAAAAGTGTCATTTTGTCCCTGTACTGATCCATTTTAGCCAAAGTTGGTCACTACAGGGACGAGTTGACTCATTTTAACAAGTTTTGAGTCGATATTATTTTCTGTGTACTATATTGACATGTAACGAAAAGTTACGGAAGTTAAACTGAGTTGAACAAATCATAGAAATATATGTAAAACTATCAAGATATTTTAAAGAAAGTTATGCAAAATTGTATGTATAAAGTTCATACAGATATAGAAAGTTGCTAAAGGTGGCGCAAAATCCTGGAAACATTGGACATTTGATTTGCACATACCCTAGAATTATTTACTTAGCATTTTTTGGCTAGGTGAGATTTCTATCAATTCAAGGATCAAGGCCAGCATGTCAAAAGCAGTATTTGTTCAGGCCTCTGACCATGGATAATAGGCATTAAATTGTCTATTGCCTTGGCTTGAGTGCTTAGGT